>JAUIMM010001996.1:0-65896 GCA_031769625.1 Taudactylus pleione | reverse complement strand
GGACCGTGCAACAGCTCCAGGCCTGCTTTGCAAAGCAAGTGAAACAAGTGTGGGTCCTGCACCGCCCTCTATTGGTGGGATTACGCAAAGAACGCTGGAATGGCACAACAGCAAGGAAGCATGCAGCAAGCACACACAGGAGGAGAGGTCAGGACAGAGCGCGGCGCTGAGGGAAAGGTGGAAGCGCAGTTTACAGGGCGCAGGGGCCAAGTAGGGAGGGGAATCATTTGATGTTTCGCCGGAACCATCGGTCAGGTGGTTCCGATGTTTGACGCTTAACCCCGCGATGGTGAGGGAGCATCCGATGCTCCCTCCCCATTGCTAGGCTTCCCCCTCAACGTTGTCTTTGTGTGGGGCGCCGTGCGGCTGCGCAGGCTTGCTGGCAGCTGCACTCACCGTGCGGTACTTTGGGCTGCCGGCTGGCTCTCTTCGTGTTTGGTGCTCACAACCTAAGAGACCGAGGGCCTGATTGAGAGACGGACGCAACGCAGAGGTTACGCAGTGGAGAGCGGTTATTGGTGGTCTGCGCAAGCGTCTTGAGTCCCGCTGCGCACGGGTGAAATGTACTAGTTAGTGTGTTACATGCTTAAGTAGAAAAGGCCAGAGAAACATCGGTCCCGGAACCGATGCTTAGGCCCAAACAATGTTTTGTGAGCAATGCTAAAACCATGGGGCTAGTAGTACTAGCAACGTTCCCTTTCAATGTCCAATCCCCGGGGCAAAGAAGGGAGGGGGTGGACACATCCAGCAAAGCTTCAGAGTTGACACCAGCACAGCAGACACACAGACGCTTTCAAACAAAACCAAGCTGATTTTTACCAGAGATGATCAGGGGAAAGCGCGAACGCAGTCCCCCACTACCACAAATTATGCAGTCGAGTTTCCCGCATTTGGGGAAATCGCAGGGGTCAGCACACCCGGAGTGCAATGGATGAGCCTCGCCCTGGGAGAACCACCTTCGTGATCATGGTATCTCCCCTGCCAGGTAAGTATGAGTTGGACTAGGGCTGGGGAGGCCCGCTGCTCGGGCACACCCCCGTCAACTGAAGGAGGTTTACCTGGGGAGCATGCGCGAAGCGAACTCTCAGCTGAGGTCAACAACTGCAGGGAGGCCACATCTCTTCACCTGGAAGGGTGCCTTGTTGCTGAAGCACCCCCAAACTACATACGCACAAACTAGTGCAAGCATTCCCAGGGCACACTGCAGCAGACGGATTTGCATACGGTGATGTCATCCAAGCAGTCGGCCAAAGCTGGCTGCGAGCCTCGTCGGCGTATGAAAGGAAAAGGACAGGAAACAGGAAAAGTGCCGGGGGCGCGGGGCACGGCGGGCTTTCACGGGTGCCGTCTGGATGACTCCCAAGTCCGCCCTGCGTGGGGATCAAGGTGGGCAGCCACAGCACTTGAAGCACTCAGGCTGATTTCTTGCAGCAGCTGGACCGTGCAACAGCTCCAGGCCTGCTTTGCAAAGCAAGTGAAACAAGTGTGGGTCCTGCACCGCCCTCTATTGGTGGGATTACGCAAAGAACGCTGGAATGGCACAACAGCAAGGAAGCATGCAGCAAGCACACACAGGAGGAGAGGTCAGGACAGAGCGCGGCGCTGAGGGAAAGGTGGAAGCGCAGTTTACAGGGCGCAGGGGCCAAGTAGGGAGGGGAATCATTTGATGTTTCGCCGGAACCATCGGTCAGGTGGTTCCGATGTTTGACGCTTAACCCCGCGATGGTGAGGGAGCATCCGATGCTCCCTCCCCATTGCTAGGCTTCCCCCTCAACGTTGTCTTTGTGTGGGGCGCCGTGCGGCTGCGCAGGCTTGCTGGCAGCTGCACTCACCGTGCGGTACTTTGGGCTGCCGGCTGGCTCTCTTCGTGTCTGGTGCTCACAACCTAAGAGACCGAGGGCCTGAATGAGAGACGGACGCAACGCAGAGGTTACGCAGTGGAGAGCGGTTATTGGTGGTCTGCGCAAGCGTCTTGAGTCCCGCTGCGCACGGGTGAAATGTACTAGTTAGTGTGTTACATGCTTAAGTAGAAAAGGCCAGAGAAACATCGGTCCCGGAACCGATGCTTAGGCCCAAACAATGTTTTGTGAGCAATGCTAAAACCATGGGGCTAGTAGTACTAGCAACGTTCCCTTTCAATGTCCAATCCCCGGGGCAAAGAAGGGAGGGGGTGGACACACCCAGCAAAGCTTCAGAGTTGACACCAGCACAGCAGACACACAGACGCTTTCAAACAAAACCAAGCTGATTTTTACCAGAGATGATCAGGGGAAAGCGCGAACGCAGTCCCCCACTACCCCAAATTATGCAGTCGAGTTTCCCGCATTTGGGGAAATCGCAGGGGTCAGCACACCCGGAGTGCAATGGATGAGCCTCGCCCTGGGAGAACCACCTTCGTGATCATGGTATCTCCCCTGCCAGGTAAGTATGAATTGGACTAGGGCTGGGGAGGCCCGCTGCTCGGGCACACCCCCGTCAACTGAAGGAGGTTTACCTGGGGAGCATGCGCGAAGCGAACTCTCAGCTGAGGTCAACAACTGCAGGGAGGCCACATCTCTTCACCTGGAAGGGTGCCTTGTTGCTGAAGCACCCCCAAACTACATACGCACAAACTAGTGCAAGCATTCCCAGGGCACACTGCAGCAGACGGATTTGCATACGGTGATGTCATCCAGTCGGCCAAAGCTGGCTGCGAGCCTCGTCGGCGTATGAAAGGAAAAGGACAGGAAACAGGAAAAGTGCCGGGGGCGCGGGGCACGGCGGGCTTTCACGGGTGCCGTCTGGATGACTCCCAAGTCCGCCCTGCGTGGGGATCAAGGTGGGCAGCCACAGCACTTGAAGCACTCAGGCTGATTTCTTGCAGCAGCTGGACCGTGCAACAGCTCCAGGCCTGCTTTGCAAAGCAAGTGAAACAAGTGTGGGTCCTGCACCGCCCTCTATTGGTGGGATTACGCAAAGAACGCTGGAATGGCACAACAGCAAGGAAGCATGCAGCAAGCACACACAGGAGGAGAGGTCAGGACAGAGCGCGGCGCTGAGGGAAAGGTGGAAGCGCAGTTTACAGGGCGCAGGGGCCAAGTAGGGAGGGGAATCATTTGATGTTTCGCCGGAACCATCGGTCAGGTGGTTCCGATGTTTGACGCTTAACCCCGCGATGGTGAGGGAGCATCCGATGCTCCCTCCCCATTGCTAGGCTTCCCCCTCAACGTTGTCTTTGTGTGGGGCGCCGTGCGGCTGCGCAGGCTTGCTGGCAGCTGCACTCACCGTGCGGTACTTTGGGCTGCCGGCTGGCTCTCTTCGTGTCTGGTGCTCACAACCTAAGAGACCGAGGGCCTGAATGAGAGACGGACGCAACGCAGAGGTTACGCAGTGGAGAGCGGTTATTGGTGGTCTGCGCAAGCGTCTTGAGTCCCGCTGCGCACGGGTGAAATGTACTAGTTAGTGTGTTACATGCTTAAGTAGAAAAGGCCAGAGAAACATCGGTCCCGGAACCGATGCTTAGGCCCAAACAATGTTTTGTGAGCAATGCTAAAACCATGGGGCTAGTAGTACTAGCAACGTTCCCTTTCAATGTCCAATCCCCGGGGCAAAGAAGGGAGGGGGTGGACACATCCAGCAAAGCTTCAGAGTTGACACCAGCACAGCAGACACACAGACGCTTTCAAACAAAACCAAGCTGATTTTTACCAGAGATGATCAGGGGAAAGCGCGAACGCAGTCCCCCACTACCACAAATTATGCAGTCGAGTTTCCCGCATTTGGGGAAATCGCAGGGGTCAGCACACCCGGAGTGCAATGGATGAGCCTCGCCCTGGGAGAACCACCTTCGTGATCATGGTATCTCCCCTGCCAGGTAAGTATGAGTTGGACTAGGGCTGGGGAGGCCCGCTGCTCGGGCACACCCCCGTCAACTGAAGGAGGTTTACCTGGGGAGCATGCGCGAAGCGAACTCTCAGCTGAGGTCAACAACTGCAGGGAGGCCACATCTCTTCACCTGGAAGGGTGCCTTGTTGCTGAAGCACCCCCAAACTACATACGCACAAACTAGTGCAAGCATTCCCAGGGCACACTGCAGCAGACGGATTTGCATACGGTGATGTCATCCAAGCAGTCGGCCAAAGCTGGCTGCGAGCCTCGTCGGCGTATGAAAGGAAAAGGACAGGAAACAGGAAAAGTGCCGGGGGCGCGGGGCACGGCGGGCTTTCACGGGTGCCGTCTGGATGACTCCCAAGTCCGCCCTGCGTGGGGATCAAGGTGGGCAGCCACAGCACTTGAAGCACTCAGGCTGATTTCTTGCAGCAGCTGGACCGTGCAACAGCTCCAGGCCTGCTTTGCAAAGCAAGTGAAACAAGTGTGGGTCCTGCACCGCCCTCTATTGGTGGGATTACGCAAAGAACGCTGGAATGGCACAACAGCAAGGAAGCATGCAGCAAGCACACACAGGAGGAGAGGTCAGGACAGAGCGCGGCGCTGAGGGAAAGGTGGAAGCGCAGTTTACAGGGCGCAGGGGCCAAGTAGGGAGGGGAATCATTTGATGTTTCGCCGGAACCATCGGTCAGGTGGTTCCGATGTTTGACGCTTAACCCCGCGATGGTGAGGGAGCATCCGATGCTCCCTCCCCATTGCTAGGCTTCCCCCTCAACGTTGTCTTTGTGTGGGGCGCCGTGCGGCTGCGCAGGCTTGCTGGCAGCTGCACTCACCGTGCGGTACTTTGGGCTGCCGGCTGGCTCTCTTCGTGTCTGGTGCTCACAACCTAAGAGACCGAGGGCCTGATTGAGAGACGGACGCAACGCAGAGGTTACGCAGTGGAGAGCGGTTATTGGTGGTCTGCGCAAGCGTCTTGAGTCCCGCTGCGCACGGGTGAAATGTACTAGTTAGTGTGTTACATGCTTAAGTAGAAAAGGCCAGAGAAACATCGGTCCCGGAACCGATGCTTAGGCCCAAACAATGTTTTGTGAGCAATGCTAAAACCATGGGGCTAGTAGTACTAGCAACGTTCCCTTTCAATGTCCAATCCCCGGGGCAAAGAAGGGAGGGGGTGGACACATCCAGCAAAGCTTCAGAGTTGACACCAGCACAGCAGACACACAGACGCTTTCAAACAAAACCAAGCTGATTTTTACCAGAGATGATCAGGGGAAAGCGCGAACGCAGTCCCCCACTACCACAAATTATGCAGTCGAGTTTCCCGCATTTGGGGAAATCGCAGGGGTCAGCACACCCGGAGTGCAATGGATGAGCCTCGCCCTGGGAGAACCACCTTCGTGATCATGGTATCTCCCCTGCCAGGTAAGTATGAGTTGGACTAGGGCTGGGGAGGCCCGCTGCTCGGGCACACCCCCGTCAACTGAAGGAGGTTTACCTGGGGAGCATGCGCGAAGCGAACTCTCAGCTGAGGTCAACAACTGCAGGGAGGCCACATCTCTTCACCTGGAAGGGTGCCTTGTTGCTGAAGCACCCCCAAACTACATACGCACAAACTAGTGCAAGCATTCCCAGGGCACACTGCAGCAGACGGATTTGCATACGGTGATGTCATCCAAGCAGTCGGCCAAAGCTGGCTGCGAGCCTCGTCGGCGTATGAAAGGAAAAGGACAGGAAACAGGAAAAGTGCCGGGGGCGCGGGGCACGGCGGGCTTTCACGGGTGCCGTCTGGATGACTCCCAAGTCCGCCCTGCGTGGGGATCAAGGTGGGCAGCCACAGCACTTGAAGCACTCAGGCTGATTTCTTGCAGCAGCTGGACCGTGCAACAGCTCCAGGCCTGCTTTGCAAAGCAAGTGAAACAAGTGTGGGTCCTGCACCGCCCTCTATTGGTGGGATTACGCAAAGAACGCTGGAATGGCACAACAGCAAGGAAGCATGCAGCAAGCACACACAGGAGGAGAGGTCAGGACAGAGCGCGGCGCTGAGGGAAAGGTGGAAGCGCAGTTTACAGGGCGCAGGGGCCAAGTAGGGAGGGGAATCATTTGATGTTTCGCCGGAACCATCGGTCAGGTGGTTCCGATGTTTGACGCTTAACCCCGCGATGGTGAGGGAGCATCCGATGCTCCCTCCCCATTGCTAGGCTTCCCCCTCAACGTTGTCTTTGTGTGGGGCGCCGTGCGGCTGCGCAGGCTTGCTGGCAGCTGCACTCACCGTGCGGTACTTTGGGCTGCCGGCTGGCTCTCTTCGTGTTTGGTGCTCACAACCTAAGAGACCGAGGGCCTGATTGAGAGACGGACGCAACGCAGAGGTTACGCAGTGGAGAGCGGTTATTGGTGGTCTGCGCAAGCGTCTTGAGTCCCGCTGCGCACGGGTGAAATGTACTAGTTAGTGTGTTACATGCTTAAGTAGAAAAGGCCAGAGAAACATCGGTCCCGGAACCGATGCTTAGGCCCAAACAATGTTTTGTGAGCAATGCTAAAACCATGGGGCTAGTAGTACTAGCAACGTTCCCTTTCAATGTCCAATCCCCGGGGCAAAGAAGGGAGGGGGTGGACACATCCAGCAAAGCTTCAGAGTTGACACCAGCACAGCAGACACACAGACGCTTTCAAACAAAACCAAGCTGATTTTTACCAGAGATGATCAGGGGAAAGCGCGAACGCAGTCCCCCACTACCACAAATTATGCAGTCGAGTTTCCCGCATTTGGGGAAATCGCAGGGGTCAGCACACCCGGAGTGCAATGGATGAGCCTCGCCCTGGGAGAACCACCTTCGTGATCATGGTATCTCCCCTGCCAGGTAAGTATGAGTTGGACTAGGGCTGGGGAGGCCCGCTGCTCGGGCACACCCCCGTCAACTGAAGGAGGTTTACCTGGGGAGCATGCGCGAAGCGAACTCTCAGCTGAGGTCAACAACTGCAGGGAGGCCACATCTCTTCACCTGGAAGGGTGCCTTGTTGCTGAAGCACCCCCAAACTACATACGCACAAACTAGTGCAAGCATTCCCAGGGCACACTGCAGCAGACGGATTTGCATACGGTGATGTCATCCAAGCAGTCGGCCAAAGCTGGCTGCGAGCCTCGTCGGCGTATGAAAGGAAAAGGACAGGAAACAGGAAAAGTGCCGGGGGCGCGGGGCACGGCGGGCTTTCACGGGTGCCGTCTGGATGACTCCCAAGTCCGCCCTGCGTGGGGATCAAGGTGGGCAGCCACAGCACTTGAAGCACTCAGGCTGATTTCTTGCAGCAGCTGGACCGTGCAACAGCTCCAGGCCTGCTTTGCAAAGCAAGTGAAACAAGTGTGGGTCCTGCACCGCCCTCTATTGGTGGGATTACGCAAAGAACGCTGGAATGGCACAACAGCAAGGAAGCATGCAGCAAGCACACACAGGAGGAGAGGTCAGGACAGAGCGCGGCGCTGAGGGAAAGGTGGAAGCGCAGTTTACAGGGCGCAGGGGCCAAGTAGGGAGGGGAATCATTTGATGTTTCGCCGGAACCATCGGTCAGGTGGTTCCGATGTTTGACGCTTAACCCCGCGATGGTGAGGGAGCATCCGATGCTCCCTCCCCATTGCTAGGCTTCCCCCTCAACGTTGTCTTTGTGTGGGGCGCCGTGCGGCTGCGCAGGCTTGCTGGCAGCTGCACTCACCGTGCGGTACTTTGGGCTGCCGGCTGGCTCTCTTCGTGTCTGGTGCTCACAACCTAAGAGACCGAGGGCCTGAATGAGAGACGGACGCAACGCAGAGGTTACGCAGTGGAGAGCGGTTATTGGTGGTCTGCGCAAGCGTCTTGAGTCCCGCTGCGCACGGGTGAAATGTACTAGTTAGTGTGTTACATGCTTAAGTAGAAAAGGCCAGAGAAACATCGGTCCCGGAACCGATGCTTAGGCCCAAACAATGTTTTGTGAGCAATGCTAAAACCATGGGGCTAGTAGTACTAGCAACGTTCCCTTTCAATGTCCAATCCCCGGGGCAAAGAAGGGAGGGGGTGGACACACCCAGCAAAGCTTCAGAGTTGACACCAGCACAGCAGACACACAGACGCTTTCAAACAAAACCAAGCTGATTTTTACCAGAGATGATCAGGGGAAAGCGCGAACGCAGTCCCCCACTACCCCAAATTATGCAGTCGAGTTTCCCGCATTTGGGGAAATCGCAGGGGTCAGCACACCCGGAGTGCAATGGATGAGCCTCGCCCTGGGAGAACCACCTTCGTGATCATGGTATCTCCCCTGCCAGGTAAGTATGAATTGGACTAGGGCTGGGGAGGCCCGCTGCTCGGGCACACCCCCGTCAACTGAAGGAGGTTTACCTGGGGAGCATGCGCGAAGTGAACTCTCAGCTGAGGTCAACAACTGCAGGGAGGCCACATCTCTTCACCTGGAAGGGTGCCTTGTTGCTGAAGCACCCCCAAACTACATACGCACAAACTAGTGCAAGCATTCCCAGGGCACACTGCAGCAGACGGATTTGCATACGGTGATGTCATCCAGTCGGCCAAAGCTGGCTGCGAGCCTCGTCGGCGTATGAAAGGAAAAGGACAGGAAACAGGAAAAGTGCCGGGGGCGCGGGGCACGGCGGGCTTTCACGGGTGCCGTCTGGATGACTCCCAAGTCCGCCCTGCGTGGGGATCAAGGTGGGCAGCCACAGCACTTGAAGCACTCAGGCTGATTTCTTGCAGCAGCTGGACCGTGCAACAGCTCCAGGCCTGCTTTGCAAAGCAAGTGAAACAAGTGTGGGTCCTGCACCGCCCTCTATTGGTGGGATTACGCAAAGAACGCTGGAATGGCACAACAGCAAGGAAGCATGCAGCAAGCACACACAGGAGGAGAGGTCAGGACAGAGCGCGGCGCTGAGGGAAAGGTGGAAGCGCAGTTTACAGGGCGCAGGGGCCAAGTAGGGAGGGGAATCATTTGATGTTTCGCCGGAACCATCGGTCAGGTGGTTCCGATGTTTGACGCTTAACCCCGCGATGGTGAGGGAGCATCCGATGCTCCCTCCCCATTGCTAGGCTTCCCCCTCAACGTTGTCTTTGTGTGGGGCGCCGTGCGGCTGCGCAGGCTTGCTGGCAGCTGCACTCACCGTGCGGTACTTTGGGCTGCCGGCTGGCTCTCTTCGTGTCTGGTGCTCACAACCTAAGAGACCGAGGGCCTGAATGAGAGACGGACGCAACGCAGAGGTTACGCAGTGGAGAGCGGTTATTGGTGGTCTGCGCAAGCGTCTTGAGTCCCGCTGCGCACGGGTGAAATGTACTAGTTAGTGTGTTACATGCTTAAGTAGAAAAGGCCAGAGAAACATCGGTCCCGGAACCGATGCTTAGGCCCAAACAATGTTTTGTGAGCAATGCTAAAACCATGGGGCTAGTAGTACTAGCAACGTTCCCTTTCAATGTCCAATCCCCGGGGCAAAGAAGGGAGGGGGTGGACACATCCAGCAAAGCTTCAGAGTTGACACCAGCACAGCAGACACACAGACGCTTTCAAACAAAACCAAGCTGATTTTTACCAGAGATGATCAGGGGAAAGCGCGAACGCAGTCCCCCACTACCACAAATTATGCAGTCGAGTTTCCCGCATTTGGGGAAATCGCAGGGGTCAGCACACCCGGAGTGCAATGGATGAGCCTCGCCCTGGGAGAACCACCTTCGTGATCATGGTATCTCCCCTGCCAGGTAAGTATGAGTTGGACTAGGGCTGGGGAGGCCCGCTGCTCGGGCACACCCCCGTCAACTGAAGGAGGTTTACCTGGGGAGTATGCGCGAAGCGAACTCTCAGCTGAGGTCAACAACTGCAGGGAGGCCACATCTCTTCACCTGGAAGGGTGCCTTGTTGCTGAAGCACCCCCAAACTACATACGCACAAACTAGTGCAAGCATTCCCAGGGCACACTGCAGCAGACGGATTTGCATACGGTGATGTCGGCCAAAGCTGGCTGCGAGCCTCGTCGGCGTATGAAAGGAAAAGGACAGGAAACAGGAAAAGTGCCGGGGGCGCGGGGCACGGCGGGCTTTCACGGGTGCCGTCTGGATGACTCCCAAGTCCGCCCTGCGTGGGGATCAAGGTGGGCAGCCACAGCACTTGAAGCACTCAGGCTGATTTCTTGCAGCAGCTGGACCGTGCAACAGCTCCAGGCCTGCTTTGCAAAGCAAGTGAAACAAGTGTGGGTCCTGCACCGCCCTCTATTGGTGGGATTACGCAAAGAACGCTGGAATGGCACAACAGCAAGGAAGCATGCAGCAAGCACACACAGGAGGAGAGGTCAGGACAGAGCGCGGCGCTGAGGGAAAGGTGGAAGCGCAGTTTACAGGGCGCAGGGGCCAAGTAGGGAGGGGAATCATTTGATGTTTCGCCGGAACCATCGGTCAGGTGGTTCCGATGTTTGACGCTTAACCCCGCGATGGTGAGGGAGCATCCGATGCTCCCTCCCCATTGCTAGGCTTCCCCCTCAACGTTGTCTTTGTGTGGGGCGCCGTGCGGCTGCGCAGGCTTGCTGGCAGCTGCACTCACCGTGCGGTACTTTGGGCTGCCGGCTGGCTCTCTTCGTGTCTGGTGCTCACAACCTAAGAGACCGAGGGCCTGATTGAGAGACGGACGCAACGCAGAGGTTACGCAGTGGAGAGCGGTTATTGGTGGTCTGCGCAAGCGTCTTGAGTCCCGCTGCGCACGGGTGAAATGTACTAGTTAGTGTGTTACATGCTTAAGTAGAAAAGGCCAGAGAAACATCGGTCCCGGAACCGATGCTTAGGCCCAAACAATGTTTTGTGAGCAATGCTAAAACCATGGGGCTAGTAGTACTAGCAACGTTCCCTTTCAATGTCCAATCCCCGGGGCAAAGAAGGGAGGGGGTGGACACATCCAGCAAAGCTTCAGAGTTGACACCAGCACAGCAGACACACAGACGCTTTCAAACAAAACCAAGCTGATTTTTACCAGAGATGATCAGGGGAAAGCGCGAACGCAGTCCCCCACTACCACAAATTATGCAGTCGAGTTTCCCGCATTTGGGGAAATCGCAGGGGTCAGCACACCCGGAGTGCAATGGATGAGCCTCGCCCTGGGAGAACCACCTTCGTGATCATGGTATCTCCCCTGCCAGGTAAGTATGAGTTGGACTAGGGCTGGGGAGGCCCGCTGCTCGGGCACACCCCCGTCAACTGAAGGAGGTTTACCTGGGGAGCATGCGCGAAGCGAACTCTCAGCTGAGGTCAACAACTGCAGGGAGGCCACATCTCTTCACCTGGAAGGGTGCCTTGTTGCTGAAGCACCCCCAAACTACATACGCACAAACTAGTGCAAGCATTCCCAGGGCACACTGCAGCAGACGGATTTGCATACGGTGATGTCATCCAAGCAGTCGGCCAAAGCTGGCTGCGAGCCTCGTCGGCGTATGAAAGGAAAAGGACAGGAAACAGGAAAAGTGCCGGGGGCGCGGGGCACGGCGGGCTTTCACGGGTGCCGTCTGGATGACTCCCAAGTCCGCCCTGCGTGGGGATCAAGGTGGGCAGCCACAGCACTTGAAGCACTCAGGCTGATTTCTTGCAGCAGCTGGACCGTGCAACAGCTCCAGGCCTGCTTTGCAAAGCAAGTGAAACAAGTGTGGGTCCTGCACCGCCCTCTATTGGTGGGATTACGCAAAGAACGCTGGAATGGCACAACAGCAAGGAAGCATGCAGCAAGCACACACAGGAGGAGAGGTCAGGACAGAGCGCGGCGCTGAGGGAAAGGTGGAAGCGCAGTTTACAGGGCGCAGGGGCCAAGTAGGGAGGGGAATCATTTGATGTTTCGCCGGAACCATCGGTCAGGTGGTTCCGATGTTTGACGCTTAACCCCGCGATGGTGAGGGAGCATCCGATGCTCCCTCCCCATTGCTAGGCTTCCCCCTCAACGTTGTCTTTGTGTGGGGCGCCGTGCGGCTGCGCAGGCTTGCTGGCAGCTGCACTCACCGTGCGGTACTTTGGGCTGCCGGCTGGCTCTCTTCGTGTCTGGTGCTCACAACCTAAGAGACCGAGGGCCTGAATGAGAGACGGACGCAACGCAGAGGTTACGCAGTGGAGAGCGGTTATTGGTGGTCTGCGCAAGCGTCTTGAGTCCCGCTGCGCACGGGTGAAATGTACTAGTTAGTGTGTTACATGCTTAAGTAGAAAAGGCCAGAGAAACATCGGTCCCGGAACCGATGCTTAGGCCCAAACAATGTTTTGTGAGCAATGCTAAAACCATGGGGCTAGTAGTACTAGCAACGTTCCCTTTCAATGTCCAATCCCCGGGGCAAAGAAGGGAGGGGGTGGACACATCCAGCAAAGCTTCAGAGTTGACACCAGCACAGCAGACACACAGACGCTTTCAAACAAAACCAAGCTGATTTTTACCAGAGATGATCAGGGGAAAGCGCGAACGCAGTCCCCCACTACCACAAATTATGCAGTCGAGTTTCCCGCATTTGGGGAAATCGCAGGGGTCAGCACACCCGGAGTGCAATGGATGAGCCTCGCCCTGGGAGAACCACCTTCGTGATCATGGTATCTCCCCTGCCAGGTAAGTATGAGTTGGACTAGGGCTGGGGAGGCCCGCTGCTCGGGCACACCCCCGTCAACTGAAGGAGGTTTACCTGGGGAGTATGCGCGAAGCGAACTCTCAGCTGAGGTCAACAACTGCAGGGAGGCCACATCTCTTCACCTGGAAGGGTGCCTTGTTGCTGAAGCACCCCCAAACTACATACGCACAAACTAGTGCAAGCATTCCCAGGGCACACTGCAGCAGACGGATTTGCATACGGTGATGTCGGCCAAAGCTGGCTGCGAGCCTCGTCGGCGTATGAAAGGAAAAGGACAGGAAACAGGAAAAGTGCCGGGGGCGCGGGGCACGGCGGGCTTTCACGGGTGCCGTCTGGATGACTCCCAAGTCCGCCCTGCGTGGGGATCAAGGTGGGCAGCCACAGCACTTGAAGCACTCAGGCTGATTTCTTGCAGCAGCTGGACCGTGCAACAGCTCCAGGCCTGCTTTGCAAAGCAAGTGAAACAAGTGTGGGTCCTGCACCGCCCTCTATTGGTGGGATTACGCAAAGAACGCTGGAATGGCACAACAGCAAGGAAGCATGCAGCAAGCACACACAGGAGGAGAGGTCAGGACAGAGCGCGGCGCTGAGGGAAAGGTGGAAGCGCAGTTTACAGGGCGCAGGGGCCAAGTAGGGAGGGGAATCATTTGATGTTTCGCCGGAACCATCGGTCAGGTGGTTCCGATGTTTGACGCTTAACCCCGCGATGGTGAGGGAGCATCCGATGCTCCCTCCCCATTGCTAGGCTTCCCCCTCAACGTTGTCTTTGTGTGGGGCGCCGTGCGGCTGCGCAGGCTTGCTGGCAGCTGCACTCACCGTGCGGTACTTTGGGCTGCCGGCTGGCTCTCTTCGTGTCTGGTGCTCACAACCTAAGAGACCGAGGGCCTGATTGAGAGACGGACGCAACGCAGAGGTTACGCAGTGGAGAGCGGTTATTGGTGGTCTGCGCAAGCGTCTTGAGTCCCGCTGCGCACGGGTGAAATGTACTAGTTAGTGTGTTACATGCTTAAGTAGAAAAGGCCAGAGAAACATCGGTCCCGGAACCGATGCTTAGGCCCAAACAATGTTTTGTGAGCAATGCTAAAACCATGGGGCTAGTAGTACTAGCAACGTTCCCTTTCAATGTCCAATCCCCGGGGCAAAGAAGGGAGGGGGTGGACACATCCAGCAAAGCTTCAGAGTTGACACCAGCACAGCAGACACACAGACGCTTTCAAACAAAACCAAGCTGATTTTTACCAGAGATGATCAGGGGAAAGCGCGAACGCAGTCCCCCACTACCACAAATTATGCAGTCGAGTTTCCCGCATTTGGGGAAATCGCAGGGGTCAGCACACCCGGAGTGCAATGGATGAGCCTCGCCCTGGGAGAACCACCTTCGTGATCATGGTATCTCCCCTGCCAGGTAAGTATGAGTTGGACTAGGGCTGGGGAGGCCCGCTGCTCGGGCACACCCCCGTCAACTGAAGGAGGTTTACCTGGGGAGCATGCGCGAAGCGAACTCTCAGCTGAGGTCAACAACTGCAGGGAGGCCACATCTCTTCACCTGGAAGGGTGCCTTGTTGCTGAAGCACCCCCAAACTACATACGCACAAACTAGTGCAAGCATTCCCAGGGCACACTGCAGCAGACGGATTTGCATACGGTGATGTCATCCAAGCAGTCGGCCAAAGCTGGCTGCGAGCCTCGTCGGCGTATGAAAGGAAAAGGACAGGAAACAGGAAAAGTGCCGGGGGCGCGGGGCACGGCGGGCTTTCACGGGTGCCGTCTGGATGACTCCCAAGTCCGCCCTGCGTGGGGATCAAGGTGGGCAGCCACAGCACTTGAAGCACTCAGGCTGATTTCTTGCAGCAGCTGGACCGTGCAACAGCTCCAGGCCTGCTTTGCAAAGCAAGTGAAACAAGTGTGGGTCCTGCACCGCCCTCTATTGGTGGGATTACGCAAAGAACGCTGGAATGGCACAACAGCAAGGAAGCATGCAGCAAGCACACACAGGAGGAGAGGTCAGGACAGAGCGCGGCGCTGAGGGAAAGGTGGAAGCGCAGTTTACAGGGCGCAGGGGCCAAGTAGGGAGGGGAATCATTTGATGTTTCGCCGGAACCATCGGTCAGGTGGTTCCGATGTTTGACGCTTAACCCCGCGATGGTGAGGGAGCATCCGATGCTCCCTCCCCATTGCTAGGCTTCCCCCTCAACGTTGTCTTTGTGTGGGGCGCCGTGCGGCTGCGCAGGCTTGCTGGCAGCTGCACTCACCGTGCGGTACTTTGGGCTGCCGGCTGGCTCTCTTCGTGTCTGGTGCTCACAACCTAAGAGACCGAGGGCCTGAATGAGAGACGGACGCAACGCAGAGGTTACGCAGTGGAGAGCGGTTATTGGTGGTCTGCGCAAGCGTCTTGAGTCCCGCTGCGCACGGGTGAAATGTACTAGTTAGTGTGTTACATGCTTAAGTAGAAAAGGCCAGAGAAACATCGGTCCCGGAACCGATGCTTAGGCCCAAACAATGTTTTGTGAGCAATGCTAAAACCATGGGGCTAGTAGTACTAGCAACGTTCCCTTTCAATGTCCAATCCCCGGGGCAAAGAAGGGAGGGGGTGGACACATCCAGCAAAGCTTCAGAGTTGACACCAGCACAGCAGACACACAGACGCTTTCAAACAAAACCAAGCTGATTTTTACCAGAGATGATCAGGGGAAAGCGCGAACGCAGTCCCCCACTACCCCAAATTATGCAGTCGAGTTTCCCGCATTTGGGGAAATCGCAGGGGTCAGCACACCCGGAGTGCAATGGATGAGCCTCGCCCTGGGAGAACCACCTTCGTGATCATGGTATCTCCCCTGCCAGGTAAGTATGAGTTGGACTAGGGCTGGGGAGGCCCGCTGCTCGGGCACACCCCCGTCAACTGAAGGAGGTTTACCTGGGGAGCATGCGCGAAGCGAACTCTCAGCTGAGGTCAACAACTGCAGGGAGGCCACATCTCTTCACCTGGAAGGGTGCCTTGTTGCTGAAGCACCCCCAAACTACATACGCACAAACTAGTGCAAGCATTCCCAGGGCACACTGCAGCAGACGGATTTGCATACGGTGATGTCATCCAGTCGGCCAAAGCTGGCTGCGAGCCTCGTCGGCGTATGAAAGGAAAAGGACAGGAAACAGGAAAAGTGCCGGGGGCGCGGGGCACGGCGGGCTTTCACGGGTGCCGTCTGGATGACTCCCAAGTCCGCCCTGCGTGGGGATCAAGGTGGGCAGCCACAGCACTTGAAGCACTCAGGCTGATTTCTTGCAGCAGCTGGACCGTGCAACAGCTCCAGGCCTGCTTTGCAAAGCAAGTGAAACAAGTGTGGGTCCTGCACCGCCCTCTATTGGTGGGATTACGCAAAGAACGCTGGAATGGCACAACAGCAAGGAAGCATGCAGCAAGCACACACAGGAGGAGAGGTCAGGACAGAGCGCGGCGCTGAGGGAAAGGTGGAAGCGCAGTTTACAGGGCGCAGGGGCCAAGTAGGGAGGGGAATCATTTGATGTTTCGCCGGAACCATCGGTCAGGTGGTTCCGATGTTTGACGCTTAACCCCGCGATGGTGAGGGAGCATCCGATGCTCCCTCCCCATTGCTAGGCTTCCCCCTCAACGTTGTCTTTGTGTGGGGCGCCGTGCGGCTGCGCAGGCTTGCTGGCAGCTGCACTCACCGTGCGGTACTTTGGGCTGCCGGCTGGCTCTCTTCGTGTCTGGTGCTCACAACCTAAGAGACCGAGGGCCTGAATGAGAGACGGACGCAACGCAGAGGTTACGCAGTGGAGAGCGGTTATTGGTGGTCTGCGCAAGCGTCTTGAGTCCCGCTGCGCACGGGTGAAATGTACTAGTTAGTGTGTTACATGCTTAAGTAGAAAAGGCCAGAGAAACATCGGTCCCGGAACCGATGCTTAGGCCCAAACAATGTTTTGTGAGCAATGCTAAAACCATGGGGCTAGTAGTACTAGCAACGTTCCCTTTCAATGTCCAATCCCCGGGGCAAAGAAGGGAGGGGGTGGACACATCCAGCAAAGCTTCAGAGTTGACACCAGCACAGCAGACACACAGACGCTTTCAAACAAAACCAAGCTGATTTTTACCAGAGATGATCAGGGGAAAGCGCAAACGCAGTCCCCCACTACCACAAATTATGCAGTCGAGTTTCCCGCATTTGGGGAAATCGCAGGGGTCAGCACACCCGGAGTGCAATGGATGAGCCTCGCCCTGGGAGAACCACCTTCGTGATCATGGTATCTCCCCTGCCAGGTAAGTATGAGTTGGACTAGGGCTGGGGAGGCCCGCTGCTCGGGCACACCCCCGTCAACTGAAGGAGGTTTACCTGGGGAGCATGCGCGAAGCGAACTCTCAGCTGAGGTCAACAACTGCAGGGAGGCCACATCTCTTCACCTGGAAGGGTGCCTTGTTGCTGAAGCACCCCCAAACTACATACGCACAAACTAGTGCAAGCATTCCCAGGGCACACTGCAGCAGACGGATTTGCATACGGTGATGTCATCCAAGCAGTCGGCCAAAGCTGGCTGCGAGCCTCGTCGGCGTATGAAAGGAAAAGGACAGGAAACAGGAAAAGTGCCGGGGGCGCGGGGCACGGCGGGCTTTCACGGGTGCCGTCTGGATGACTCCCAAGTCCGCCCTGCGTGGGGATCAAGGTGGGCAGCCACAGCACTTGAAGCACTCAGGCTGATTTCTTGCAGCAGCTGGACCGTGCAACAGCTCCAGGCCTGCTTTGCAAAGCAAGTGAAACAAGTGTGGGTCCTGCACCGCCCTCTATTGGTGGGATTACGCAAAGAACGCTGGAATGGCACAACAGCAAGGAAGCATGCAGCAAGCACACACAGGAGGAGAGGTCAGGACAGAGCGCGGCGCTGAGGGAAAGGTGGAAGCGCAGTTTACAGGGCGCAGGGGCCAAGTAGGGAGGGGAATCATTTGATGTTTCGCCGGAACCATCGGTCAGGTGGTTCCGATGTTTGACGCTTAACCCCGCGATGGTGAGGGAGCATCCGATGCTCCCTCCCCATTGCTAGGCTTCCCCCTCAACGTTGTCTTTGTGTGGGGCGCCGTGCGGCTGCGCAGGCTTGCTGGCAGCTGCACTCACCGTGCGGTACTTTGGGCTGCCGGCTGGCTCTCTTCGTGTCTGGTGCTCACAACCTAAGAGACCGAGGGCCTGATTGAGAGACGGACGCAACGCAGAGGTTACGCAGTGGAGAGCGGTTATTGGTGGTCTGCGCAAGCGTCTTGAGTCCCGCTGCGCACGGGTGAAATGTACTAGTTAGTGTGTTACATGCTTAAGTAGAAAAGGCCAGAGAAACATCGGTCCCGGAACCGATGCTTAGGCCCAAACAATGTTTTGTGAGCAATGCTAAAACCATGGGGCTAGTAGTACTAGCAACGTTCCCTTTCAATGTCCAATCCCCGGGGCAAAGAAGGGAGGGGGTGGACACATCCAGCAAAGCTTCAGAGTTGACACCAGCACAGCAGACACACAGACGCTTTCAAACAAAACCAAGCTGATTTTTACCAGAGATGATCAGGGGAAAGCGCGAACGCAGTCCCCCACTACCACAAATTATGCAGTCGAGTTTCCCGCATTTGGGGAAATCGCAGGGGTCAGCACACCCGGAGTGCAATGGATGAGCCTCGCCCTGGGAGAACCACCTTCGTGATCATGGTATCTCCCCTGCCAGGTAAGTATGAGTTGGACTAGGGCTGGGGAGGCCCGCTGCTCGGGCACACCCCCGTCAACTGAAGGAGGTTTACCTGGGGAGCATGCGCGAAGCGAACTCTCAGCTGAGGTCAACAACTGCAGGGAGGCCACATCTCTTCACCTGGAAGGGTGCCTTGTTGCTGAAGCACCCCCAAACTACATACGCACAAACTAGTGCAAGCATTCCCAGGGCACACTGCAGCAGACGGATTTGCATACGGTGATGTCATCCAAGCAGTCGGCCAAAGCTGGCTGCGAGCCTCGTCGGCGTATGAAAGGAAAAGGACAGGAAACAGGAAAAGTGCCGGGGGCGCGGGGCACGGCGGGCTTTCACGGGTGCCGTCTGGATGACTCCCAAGTCCGCCCTGCGTGGGGATCAAGGTGGGCAGCCACAGCACTTGAAGCACTCAGGCTGATTTCTTGCAGCAGCTGGACCGTGCAACAGCTCCAGGCCTGCTTTGCAAAGCAAGTGAAACAAGTGTGGGTCCTGCACCGCCCTCTATTGGTGGGATTACGCAAAGAACGCTGGAATGGCACAACAGCAAGGAAGCATGCAGCAAGCACACACAGGAGGAGAGGTCAGGACAGAGCGCGGCGCTGAGGGAAAGGTGGAAGCGCAGTTTACAGGGCGCAGGGGCCAAGTAGGGAGGGGAATCATTTGATGTTTCGCCGGAACCATCGGTCAGGTGGTTCCGATGTTTGACGCTTAACCCCGCGATGGTGAGGGAGCATCCGATGCTCCCTCCCCATTGCTAGGCTTCCCCCTCAACGTTGTCTTTGTGTGGGGCGCCGTGCGGCTGCGCAGGCTTGCTGGCAGCTGCACTCACCGTGCGGTACTTTGGGCTGCCGGCTGGCTCTCTTCGTGTCTGGTGCTCACAACCTAAGAGACCGAGGGCCTGAATGAGAGACGGACGCAACGCAGAGGTTACGCAGTGGAGAGCGGTTATTGGTGGTCTGCGCAAGCGTCTTGAGTCCCGCTGCGCACGGGTGAAATGTACTAGTTAGTGTGTTACATGCTTAAGTAGAAAAGGCCAGAGAAACATCGGTCCCGGAACCGATGCTTAGGCCCAAACAATGTTTTGTGAGCAATGCTAAAACCATGGGGCTAGTAGTACTAGCAACGTTCCCTTTCAATGTCCAATCCCCGGGGCAAAGAAGGGAGGGGGTGGACACATCCAGCAAAGCTTCAGAGTTGACACCAGCACAGCAGACACACAGACGCTTTCAAACAAAACCAAGCTGATTTTTACCAGAGATGATCAGGGGAAAGCGCGAACGCAGTCCCTCACTACCACAAATTATGCAGTCGAGTTTCCCGCATTTGGGGAAATCGCAGGGGTCAGCACACCCGGAGTGCAATGGATGAGCCTCGCCCTGGGAGAACCACCTTCGTGATCATGGTATCTCCCCTGCCAGGTAAGTATGAGTTGGACTAGGGCTGGGGAGGCCCGCTGCTCGGGCACACCCCCGTCAACTGAAGGAGGTTTACCTGGGGAGCATGCGCGAAGCGAACTCTCAGCTGAGGTCAACAACTGCAGGGAGGCCACATCTCTTCACCTGGAAGGGTGCCTTGTTGCTGAAGCACCCCCAAACTACATACGCACAAACTAGTGCAAGCATTCCCAGGGCACACTGCAGCAGACGGATTTGCATACGGTGATGTCATCCAAGCAGTCGGCCAAAGCTGGCTGCGAGCCTCGTCGGCGTATGAAAGGAAAAGGACAGGAAACAGGAAAAGTGCCGGGGGCGCGGGGCACGGCGGGCTTTCACGGGTGCCGTCTGGATGACTCCCAAGTCCGCCCTGCGTGGGGATCAAGGTGGGCAGCCACAGCACTTGAAGCACTCAGGCTGATTTCTTGCAGCAGCTGGACCGTGCAACAGCTCCAGGCCTGCTTTGCAAAGCAAGTGAAACAAGTGTGGGTCCTGCACCGCCCTCTATTGGTGGGATTACGCAAAGAACGCTGGAATGGCACAACAGCAAGGAAGCATGCAGCAAGCACACACAGGAGGAGAGGTCAGGACAGAGCGCGGCGCTGAGGGAAAGGTGGAAGCGCAGTTTACAGGGCGCAGGGGCCAAGTAGGGAGGGGAATCATTTGATGTTTCGCCGGAACCATCGGTCAGGTGGTTCCGATGTTTGACGCTTAACCCCGCGATGGTGAGGGAGCATCCGATGCTCCCTCCCCATTGCTAGGCTTCCCCCTCAACGTTGTCTTTGTGTGGGGCGCCGTGCGGCTGCGCAGGCTTGCTGGCAGCTGCACTCACCGTGCGGTACTTTGGGCTGCCGGCTGGCTCTCTTCGTGTCTGGTGCTCACAACCTAAGAGACCGAGGGCCTGATTGAGAGACGGACGCAACGCAGAGGTTACGCAGTGGAGAGCGGTTATTGGTGGTCTGCGCAAGCGTCTTGAGTCCCGCTGCGCACGGGTGAAATGTACTAGTTAGTGTGTTACATGCTTAAGTAGAAAAGGCCAGAGAAACATCGGTCCCGGAACCGATGCTTAGGCCCAAACAATGTTTTGTGAGCAATGCTAAAACCATGGGGCTAGTAGTACTAGCAACGTTCCCTTTCAATGTCCAATCCCCGGGGCAAAGAAGGGAGGGGGTGGACACATCCAGCAAAGCTTCAGAGTTGACACCAGCACAGCAGACACACAGACGCTTTCAAACAAAACCAAGCTGATTTTTACCAGAGATGATCAGGGGAAAGCGCGAACGCAGTCCCCCACTACCACAAATTATGCAGTCGAGTTTCCCGCATTTGGGGAAATCGCAGGGGTCAGCACACCCGGAGTGCAATGGATGAGCCTCGCCCTGGGAGAACCACCTTCGTGATCATGGTATCTCCCCTGCCAGGTAAGTATGAGTTGGACTAGGGCTGGGGAGGCCCGCTGCTCGGGCACACCCCCGTCAACTGAAGGAGGTTTACCTGGGGAGCATGCGAGAAGCGAACTCTCAGCTGAGGTCAACAACTGCAGGGAGGCCACATCTCTTCACCTGGAAGGGTGCCTTGTTGCTGAAGCACCCCCAAACTACATACGCACAAACTAGTGCAAGCATTCCCAGGGCACACTGCAGCAGACGGATTTGCATACGGTGATGTCATCCAAGCAGTCGGCCAAAGCTGGCTGCGAGCCTCGTCGGCGTATGAAAGGAAAAGGACAGGAAACAGGAAAAGTGCCGGGGGCGCGGGGCACGGCGGGCTTTCACGGGTGCCGTCTGGATGACTCCCAAGTCCGCCCTGCGTGGGGATCAAGGTGGGCAGCCACAGCACTTGAAGCACTCAGGCTGATTTCTTGCAGCAGCTGGACCGTGCAACAGCTCCAGGCCTGCTTTGCAAAGCAAGTGAAACAAGTGTGGGTCCTGCACCGCCCTCTATTGGTGGGATTACGCAAAGAACGCTGGAATGGCACAACAGCAAGGAAGCATGCAGCAAGCACACACAGGAGGAGAGGTCAGGACAGAGCGCGGCGCTGAGGGAAAGGTGGAAGCGCAGTTTACAGGGCGCAGGGGCCAAGTAGGGAGGGGAATCATTTGATGTTTCGCCGGAACCATCGGTCAGGTGGTTCCGATGTTTGACGCTTAACCCCGCGATGGTGAGGGAGCATCCGATGCTCCCTCCCCATTGCTAGGCTTCCCCCTCAACGTTGTCTTTGTGTGGGGCGCCGTGCGGCTGCGCAGGCTTGCTGGCAGCTGCACTCACCGTGCGGTACTTTGGGCTGCCGGCTGGCTCTCTTCGTGTCTGGTGCTCACAACCTAAGAGACCGAGGGCCTGATTGAGAGACGGACGCAACGCAGAGGTTACGCAGTGGAGAGCGGTTATTGGTGGTCTGCGCAAGCGTCTTGAGTCCCGCTGCGCACGGGTGAAATGTACTAGTTAGTGTGTTACATGCTTAAGTAGAAAAGGCCAGAGAAACATCGGTCCCGGAACCGATGCTTAGGCCCAAACAATGTTTTGTGAGCAATGCTAAAACCATGGGGCTAGTAGTACTAGCAACGTTCCCTTTCAATGTCCAATCCCCGGGGCAAAGAAGGGAGGGGGTGGACACATCCAGCAAAGCTTCAGAGTTGACACCAGCACAGCAGACACACAGACGCTTTCAAACAAAACCAAGCTGATTTTTACCAGAGATGATCAGGGGAAAGCGCGAACGCAGTCCCCCACTACCACAAATTATGCAGTCGAGTTTCCCGCATTTGGGGAAATCGCAGGGGTCAGCACACCCGGAGTGCAATGGATGAGCCTCGCCCTGGGAGAACCACCTTCGTGATCATGGTATCTCCCCTACCAGGTAAGTATGAGTTGGACTAGGGCTGGGGAGGCCCGCTGCTCGGGCACACCCCCGTCAACTGAAGGAGGTTTACCTGGGGAGCATGCGCGAAGCGAACTCTCAGCTGAGGTCAACAACTGCAGGGAGGCCACATCTCTTCACCTGGAAGGGTGCCTTGTTGCTGAAGCACCCCCAAACTACATACGCACAAACTAGTGCAAGCATTCCCAGGGCACACTGCAGCAGACGGATTTGCATACGGTGATGTCATCCAAGCAGTCGGCCAAAGCTGGCTGCGAGCCTCGTCGGCGTATGAAAGGAAAAGGACAGGAAACAGGAAAAGTGCCGGGGGCGCGGGGCACGGCGGGCTTTCACGGGTGCCGTCTGGATGACTCCCAAGTCCGCCCTGCGTGGGGATCAAGGTGGGCAGCCACAGCACTTGAAGCACTCAGGCTGATTTCTTGCAGCAGCTGGACCGTGCAACAGCTCCAGGCCTGCTTTGCAAAGCAAGTGAAACAAGTGTGGGTCCTGCACCGCCCTCTATTGGTGGGATTACGCAAAGAACGCTGGAATGGCACAACAGCAAGGAAGCATGCAGCAAGCACACACAGGAGGAGAGGTCAGGACAGAGCGCGGCGCTGAGGGAAAGGTGGAAGCGCAGTTTACAGGGCGCAGGGGCCAAGTAGGGAGGGGAATCATTTGATGTTTCGCCGGAACCATCGGTCAGGTGGTTCCGATGTTTGACGCTTAACCCCGCGATGGTGAGGGAGCATCCGATGCTCCCTCCCCATTGCTAGGCTTCCCCCTCAACGTTGTCTTTGTGTGGGGCGCCGTGCGGCTGCGCAGGCTTGCTGGCAGCTGCACTCACCGTGCGGTACTTTGGGCTGCCGGCTGGCTCTCTTCGTGTCTGGTGCTCACAACCTAAGAGACCGAGGGCCTGAATGAGAGACGGACGCAACGCAGAGGTTACGCAGTGGAGAGCGGTTATTGGTGGTCTGCGCAAGCGTCTTGAGTCCCGCTGCGCACGGGTGAAATGTACTAGTTAGTGTGTTACATGCTTAAGTAGAAAAGGCCAGAGAAACATCGGTCCCGGAACCGATGCTTAGGCCCAAACAATGTTTTGTGAGCAATGCTAAAACCATGGGGCTAGTAGTACTAGCAACGTTCCCTTTCAATGTCCAATCCCCGGGGCAAAGAAGGGAGGGGGTGGACACATCCAGCAAAGCTTCAGAGTTGACACCAGCACAGCAGACACACAGACGCTTTCAAACAAAACCAAGCTGATTTTTACCAGAGATGATCAGGGGAAAGCGCGAACGCAGTCCCTCACTACCACAAATTATGCAGTCGAGTTTCCCGCATTTGGGGAAATCGCAGGGGTCAGCACACCCGGAGTGCAATGGATGAGCCTCGCCCTGGGAGAACCACCTTCGTGATCATGGTATCTCCCCTGCCAGGTAAGTATGAGTTGGACTAGGGCTGGGGAGGCCCGCTGCTCGGGCACACCCCCGTCAACTGAAGGAGGTTTACCTGGGGAGCATGCGCGAAGCGAACTCTCAGCTGAGGTCAACAACTGCAGGGAGGCCACATCTCTTCACCTGGAAGGGTGCCTTGTTGCTGAAGCACCCCCAAACTACATACGCACAAACTAGTGCAAGCATTCCCAGGGCACACTGCAGCAGACGGATTTGCATACGGTGATGTCATCCAAGCAGTCGGCCAAAGCTGGCTGCGAGCCTCGTCGGCGTATGAAAGGAAAAGGACAGGAAACAGGAAAAGTGCCGGGGGCGCGGGGCACGGCGGGCTTTCACGGGTGCCGTCTGGATGACTCCCAAGTCCGCCCTGCGTGGGGATCAAGGTGGGCAGCCACAGCACTTGAAGCACTCAGGCTGATTTCTTGCAGCAGCTGGACCGTGCAACAGCTCCAGGCCTGCTTTGCAAAGCAAGTGAAACAAGTGTGGGTCCTGCACCGCCCTCTATTGGTGGGATTACGCAAAGAACGCTGGAATGGCACAACAGCAAGGAAGCATGCAGCAAGCACACACAGGAGGAGAGGTCAGGACAGAGCGCGGCGCTGAGGGAAAGGTGGAAGCGCAGTTTACAGGGCGCAGGGGCCAAGTAGGGAGGGGAATCATTTGATGTTTCGCCGGAACCATCGGTCAGGTGGTTCCGATGTTTGACGCTTAACCCCGCGATGGTGAGGGAGCATCCGATGCTCCCTCCCCATTGCTAGGCTTCCCCCTCAACGTTGTCTTTGTGTGGGGCGCCGTGCGGCTGCGCAGGCTTGCTGGCAGCTGCACTCACCGTGCGGTACTTTGGGCTGCCGGCTGGCTCTCTTCGTGTCTGGTGCTCACAACCTAAGAGACCGAGGGCCTGATTGAGAGACGGACGCAACGCAGAGGTTACGCAGTGGAGAGCGGTTATTGGTGGTCTGCGCAAGCGTCTTGAGTCCCGCTGCGCACGGGTGAAATGTACTAGTTAGTGTGTTACATGCTTAAGTAGAAAAGGCCAGAGAAACATCGGTCCCGGAACCGATGCTTAGGCCCAAACAATGTTTTGTGAGCAATGCTAAAACCATGGGGCTAGTAGTACTAGCAACGTTCCCTTTCAATGTCCAATCCCCGGGGCAAAGAAGGGAGGGGGTGGACACATCCAGCAAAGCTTCAGAGTTGACACCAGCACAGCAGACACACAGACGCTTTCAAACAAAACCAAGCTGATTTTTACCAGAGATGATCAGGGGAAAGCGCGAACGCAGTCCCCCACTACCACAAATTATGCAGTCGAGTTTCCCGCATTTGGGGAAATCGCAGGGGTCAGCACACCCGGAGTGCAATGGATGAGCCTCGCCCTGGGAGAACCACCTTCGTGATCATGGTATCTCCCCTGCCAGGTAAGTATGAGTTGGACTAGGGCTGGGGAGGCCCGCTGCTCGGGCACACCCCCGTCAACTGAAGGAGGTTTACCTGGGGAGCATGCGCGAAGCGAACTCTCAGCTGAGGTCAACAACTGCAGGGAGGCCACATCTCTTCACCTGGAAGGGTGCCTTGTTGCTGAAGCACCCCCAAACTACATACGCACAAACTAGTGCAAGCATTCCCAGGGCACACTGCAGCAGACGGATTTGCATACGGTGATGTCATCCAAGCAGTCGGCCAAAGCTGGCTGCGAGCCTCGTCGGCGTATGAAAGGAAAAGGACAGGAAACAGGAAAAGTGCCGGGGGCGCGGGGCACGGCGGGCTTTCACGGGTGCCGTCTGGATGACTCCCAAGTCCGCCCTGCGTGGGGATCAAGGTGGGCAGCCACAGCACTTGAAGCACTCAGGCTGATTTCTTGCAGCAGCTGGACCGTGCAACAGCTCCAGGCCTGCTTTGCAAAGCAAGTGAAACAAGTGTGGGTCCTGCACCGCCCTCTATTGGTGGGATTACGCAAAGAACGCTGGAATGGCACAACAGCAAGGAAGCATGCAGCAAGCACACACAGGAGGAGAGGTCAGGACAGAGCGCGGCGCTGAGGGAAAGGTGGAAGCGCAGTTTACAGGGCGCAGGGGCCAAGTAGGGAGGGGAATCATTTGATGTTTCGCCGGAACCATCGGTCAGGTGGTTCCGATGTTTGACGCTTAACCCCGCGATGGTGAGGGAGCATCCGATGCTCCCTCCCCATTGCTAGGCTTCCCCCTCAACGTTGTCTTTGTGTGGGGCGCCGTGCGGCTGCGCAGGCTTGCTGGCAGCTGCACTCACCGTGCGGTACTTTGGGCTGCCGGCTGGCTCTCTTCGTGTCTGGTGCTCACAACCTAAGAGACCGAGGGCCTGATTGAGAGACGGACGCAACGCAGAGGTTACGCAGTGGAGAGCGGTTATTGGTGGTCTGCGCAAGCGTCTTGAGTCCCGCTGCGCACGGGTGAAATGTACTAGTTAGTGTGTTACATGCTTAAGTAGAAAAGGCCAGAGAAACATCGGTCCCGGAACCGATGCTTAGGCCCAAACAATGTTTTGTGAGCAATGCTAAAACCATGGGGCTAGTAGTACTAGCAACGTTCCCTTTCAATGTCCAATCCCCGGGGCAAAAAAGGGAGGGGGTGGACACATCCAGCAAAGCTTCAGAGTTGACACCAGCACAGCAGACACACAGACGCTTTCAAACAAAACCAAGCTGATTTTTACCAGAGATGATCAGGGGAAAGCGCGAACGCAGTCCCCCACTACCACAAATTATGCAGTCGAGTTTCCCGCATTTGGGGAAATCGCAGGGGTCAGCACACCCGGAGTGCAATGGATGAGCCTCGCCCTGGGAGAACCACCTTCGTGATCATGGTATCTCCCCTGCCAGGTAAGTATGAGTTGGACTAGGGCTGGGGAGGCCCGCTGCTCGGGCACACCCCCGTCAACTGAAGGAGGTTTACCTGGGGAGCATGCGCGAAGCGAACTCTCAGCTGAGGTCAACAACTGCAGGGAGGCCACATCTCTTCACCTGGAAGGGTGCCTTGTTGCTGAAGCACCCCCAAACTACATACGCACAAACTAGTGCAAGCATTCCCAGGGCACACTGCAGCAGACGGATTTGCATACGGTGATGTCATCCAAGCAGTCGGCCAAAGCTGGCTGCGAGCCTCGTCGGCGTATGAAAGGAAAAGGACAGGAAACAGGAAAAGTGCCGGGGGCGCGGGGCACGGCGGGCTTTCACGGGTGCCGTCTGGATGACTCCCAAGTCCGCCCTGCGTGGGGATCAAGGTGGGCAGCCACAGCACTTGAAGCACTCAGGCTGATTTCTTGCAGCAGCTGGACCGTGCAACAGCTCCAGGCCTGCTTTGCAAAGCAAGTGAAACAAGTGTGGGTCCTGCACCGCCCTCTATTGGTGGGATTACGCAAAGAACGCTGGAATGGCACAACAGCAAGGAAGCATGCAGCAAGCACACACAGGAGGAGAGGTCAGGACAGAGCGCGGCGCTGAGGGAAAGGTGGAAGCGCAGTTTACAGGGCGCAGGGGCCAAGTAGGGAGGGGAATCATTTGATGTTTCGCCGGAACCATCGGTCAGGTGGTTCCGATGTTTGACGCTTAACCCCGCGATGGTGAGGGAGCATCCGATGCTCCCTCCCCATTGCTAGGCTTCCCCCTCAACGTTGTCTTTGTGTGGGGCGCCGTGCGGCTGCGCAGGCTTGCTGGCAGCTGCACTCACCGTGCGGTACTTTGGGCTGCCGGCTGGCTCTCTTCGTGTCTGGTGCTCACAACCTAAGAGACCGAGGGCCTGATTGAGAGACGGACGCAACGCAGAGGTTACGCAGTGGAGAGCGGTTATTGGTGGTCTGCGCAAGCGTCTTGAGTCCCGCTGCGCACGGGTGAAATGTACTAGTTAGTGTGTTACATGCTTAAGTAGAAAAGGCCAGAGAAACATCGGTCCCGGAACCGATGCTTAGGCCCAAACAATGTTTTGTGAGCAATGCTAAAACCATGGGGCTAGTAGTACTAGCAACGTTCCCTTTCAATGTCCAATCCCCGGGGCAAAAAAGGGAGGGGGTGGACACATCCAGCAAAGCTTCAGAGTTGACACCAGCACAGCAGACACACAGACGCTTTCAAACAAAACCAAGCTGATTTTTACCAGAGATGATCAGGGGAAAGCGCGAACGCAGTCCCCCACTACCACAAATTATGCAGTCGAGTTTCCCGCATTTGGGGAAATCGCAGGGGTCAGCACACCCGGAGTGCAATGGATGAGCCTCGCCCTGGGAGAACCACCTTCGTGATCATGGTATCTCCCCTCCCAGGTAAGTATGAGTTGGACTAGGGCTGGGGAGGCCCGCTGCTCGGGCACACCCCCGTCAACTGAAGGAGGTTTACCTGGGGAGCATGCGCGAAGCGAACTCTCAGCTGAGGTCAACAACTGCAGGGAGGCCACATCTCTTCACCTGGAAGGGTGCCTTGTTGCTGAAGCACCCCCAAACTACATACGCACAAACTAGTGCAAGCATTCCCAGGGCACACTGCAGCAGACGGATTTGCATACGGTGATGTCATCCAGTCGGCCAAAGCTGGCTGCGAGCCTCGTCGGCGTATGAAAGGAAAAGGACAGGAAACAGGAAAAGTGCCGGGGGCGCGGGGCACGGCGGGCTTTCACGGGTGCCGTCTGGATGACTCCCAAGTCCGCCCTGCGTGGGGATCAAGGTGGGCAGCCACAGCACTTGAAGCACTCAGGCTGATTTCTTGCAGCAGCTGGACCGTGCAACAGCTCCAGGCCTGCTTTGCAAAGCAAGTGAAACAAGTGTGGGTCCTGCACCGCCCTCTATTGGTGGGATTACGCAAAGAACGCTGGAATGGCACAACAGCAAGGAAGCATGCAGCAAGCACACACAGGAGGAGAGGTCAGGACAGAGCGCGGCGCTGAGGGAAAGGTGGAAGCGCAGTTTACAGGGCGCAGGGGCCAAGTAGGGAGGGGAATCATTTGATGTTTCGCCGGAACCATCGGTCAGGTGGTTCCGATGTTTGACGCTTAACCCCGCGATGGTGAGGGAGCATCCGATGCTCCCTCCCCATTGCTAGGCTTCCCCCTCAACGTTGTCTTTGTGTGGGGCGCCGTGCGGCTGCGCAGGCTTGCTGGCAGCTGCACTCACCGTGCGGTACTTTGGGCTGCCGGCTGGCTCTCTTCGTGTCTGGTGCTCACAACCTAAGAGACCGAGGGCCTGAATGAGAGACGGACGCAACGCAGAGGTTACGCAGTGGAGAGCGGTTATTGGTGGTCTGCGCAAGCGTCTTGAGTCCCGCTGCGCACGGGTGAAATGTACTAGTTAGTGTGTTACATGCTTAAGTAGAAAAGGCCAGAGAAACATCGGTCCCGGAACCGATGCTTAGGCCCAAACAATGTTTTGTGAGCAATGCTAAAACCATGGGGCTAGTAGTACTAGCAACGTTCCCTTTCAATGTCCAATCCCCGGGGCAAAGAAGGGAGGGGGTGGACACATCCAGCAAAGCTTCAGAGTTGACACCAGCACAGCAGACACACAGACGCTTTCAAACAAAACCAAGCTGATTTTTACCAGAGATGATCAGGGGAAAGCGCGAACGCAGTCCCCCACTACCACAAATTATGCAGTCGAGTTTCCCGCATTTGGGGAAATCGCAGGGGTCAGCACACCCGGAGTGCAATGGATGAGCCTCGCCCTGGGAGAACCACCTTCGTGATCATGGTATCTCCCCTGCCAGGTAAGTATGAATTGGACTAGGGCTGGGGAGGCCCGCTGCTCGGGCACACCCCCGTCAACTGAAGGAGGTTTACCTGGGGAGCATGCGCGAAGCGAACTCTCAGCTGAGGTCAACAACTGCAGGGAGGCCACATCTCTTCACCTGGAAGGGTGCCTTGTTGCTGAAGCACCCCCAAACTACATACGCACAAACTAGTGCAAGCATTCCCAGGGCACACTGCAGCAGACGGATTTGCATACGGTGATGTCATCCAGTCGGCCAAAGCTGGCTGCGAGCCTCGTCGGCGTATGAAAGGAAAAGGACAGGAAACAGGAAAAGTGCCGGGGGCGCGGGGCACGGCGGGCTTTCACGGGTGCCGTCTGGATGACTCCCAAGTCCGCCCTGCGTGGGGATCAAGGTGGGCAGCCACAGCACTTGAAGCACTCAGGCTGATTTCTTGCAGCAGCTGGACCGTGCAACAGCTCCAGGCCTGCTTTGCAAAGCAAGTGAAACAAGTGTGGGTCCTGCACCGCCCTCTATTGGTGGGATTACGCAAAGAACGCTGGAATGGCACAACAGCAAGGAAGCATGCAGCAAGCACACACAGGAGGAGAGGTCAGGACAGAGCGCGGCGCTGAGGGAAAGGTGGAAGCGCAGTTTACAGGGCGCAGGGGCCAAGTAGGGAGGGGAATCATTTGATGTTTCGCCGGAACCATCGGTCAGGTGGTTCCGATGTTTGACGCTTAACCCCGCGATGGTGAGGGAGCATCCGATGCTCCCTCCCCATTGCTAGGCTTCCCCCTCAACGTTGTCTTTGTGTGGGGCGCCGTGCGGCTGCGCAGGCTTGCTGGCAGCTGCACTCACCGTGCGGTACTTTGGGCTGCCGGCTGGCTCTCTTCGTGTCTGGTGCTCACAACCTAAGAGACCGAGGGCCTGAATGAGAGACGGACGCAACGCAGAGGTTACGCAGTGGAGAGCGGTTATTGGTGGTCTGCGCAAGCGTCTTGAGTCCCGCTGCGCACGGGTGAAATGTACTAGTTAGTGTGTTACATGCTTAAGTAGAAAAGGCCAGAGAAACATCGGTCCCGGAACCGATGCTTAGGCCCAAACAATGTTTTGTGAGCAATGCTAAAACCATGGGGCTAGTAGTACTAGCAACGTTCCCTTTCAATGTCCAATCCCCGGGGCAAAGAAGGGAGGGGGTGGACACATCCAGCAAAGCTTCAGAGTTGACACCAGCACAGCAGACACACAGACGCTTTCAAACAAAACCAAGCTGATTTTTACCAGAGATGATCAGGGGAAAGCGCGAACGCAGTCCCCCACTACCACAAATTATGCAGTCGAGTTTCCCGCATTTGGGGAAATCGCAGGGGTCAGCACACCCGGAGTGCAATGGATGAGCCTCGCCCTGGGAGAACCACCTTCGTGATCATGGTATCTCCCCTGCCAGGTAAGTATGAGTTGGACTAGGGCTGGGGAGGCCCGCTGCTCGGGCACACCCCCGTCAACTGAAGGAGGTTTACCTGGGGAGCATGCGCGAAGCGAACTCTCAGCTGAGGTCAACAACTGCAGGGAGGCCACATCTCTTCACCTGGAAGGGTGCCTTGTTGCTGAAGCACCCCCAAACTACATACGCACAAACTAGTGCAAGCATTCCCAGGGCACACTGCAGCAGACGGATTTGCATACGGTGATGTCATCCAAGCAGTCGGCCAAAGCTGGCTGCGAGCCTCGTCGGCGTATGAAAGGAAAAGGACAGGAAACAGGAAAAGTGCCGGGGGCGCGGGGCACGGCGGGCTTTCACGGGTGCCGTCTGGATGACTCCCAAGTCCGCCCTGCGTGGGGATCAAGGTGGGCAGCCACAGCACTTGAAGCACTCAGGCTGATTTCTTGCAGCAGCTGGACCGTGCAACAGCTCCAGGCCTGCTTTGCAAAGCAAGTGAAACAAGTGTGGGTCCTGCACCGCCCTCTATTGGTGGGATTACGCAAAGAACGCTGGAATGGCACAACAGCAAGGAAGCATGCAGCAAGCACACACAGGAGGAGAGGTCAGGACAGAGCGCGGCGCTGAGGGAAAGGTGGAAGCGCAGTTTACAGGGCGCAGGGGCCAAGTAGGGAGGGGAATCATTTGATGTTTCGCCGGAACCATCGGTCAGGTGGTTCCGATGTTTGACGCTTAACCCCGCGATGGTGAGGGAGCATCCGATGCTCCCTCCCCATTGCTAGGCTTCCCCCTCAACGTTGTCTTTGTGTGGGGCGCCGTGCGGCTGCGCAGGCTTGCTGGCAGCTGCACTCACCGTGCGGTACTTTGGGCTGCCGGCTGGCTCTCTTCGTGTCTGGTGCTCACAACCTAAGAGACCGAGGGCCTGATTGAGAGACGGACGCAACGCAGAGGTTACGCAGTGGAGAGCGGTTATTGGTGGTCTGCGCAAGCGTCTTGAGTCCCGCTGCGCACGGGTGAAATGTACTAGTTAGTGTGTTACATGCTTAAGTAGAAAAGGCCAGAGAAACATCGGTCCCGGAACCGATGCTTAGGCCCAAACAATGTTTTGTGAGCAATGCTAAAACCATGGGGCTAGTAGTACTAGCAACGTTCCCTTTCAATGTCCAATCCCCGGGGCAAAGAAGGGAGGGGGTGGACACATCCAGCAAAGCTTCAGAGTTGACACCAGCACAGCAGACACACAGACGCTTTCAAACAAAACCAAGCTGATTTTTACCAGAGATGATCAGGGGAAAGCGCGAACGCAGTCCCCCACTACCACAAATTATGCAGTCGAGTTTCCCGCATTTGGGGAAATCGCAGGGGTCAGCACACCCGGAGTGCAATGGATGAGCCTCGCCCTGGGAGAACCACCTTCGTGATCATGGTATCTCCCCTGCCAGGTAAGTATGAGTTGGACTAGGGCTGGGGAGGCCCGCTGCTCGGGCACACCCCCGTCAACTGAAGGAGGTTTACCTGGGGAGCATGCGCGAAGCGAACTCTCAGCTGAGGTCAACAACTGCAGGGAGGCCACATCTCTTCACCTGGAAGGGTGCCTTGTTGCTGAAGCACCCCCAAACTACATACGCACAAACTAGTGCAAGCATTCCCAGGGCACACTGCAGCAGACGGATTTGCATACGGTGATGTCATCCAAGCAGTCGGCCAAAGCTGGCTGCGAGCCTCGTCGGCGTATGAAAGGAAAAGGACAGGAAACAGGAAAAGTGCCGGGGGCGCGGGGCACGGCGGGCTTTCACGGGTGCCGTCTGGATGACTCCCAAGTCCGCCCTGCGTGGGGATCAAGGTGGGCAGCCACAGCACTTGAAGCACTCAGGCTGATTTCTTGCAGCAGCTGGACCGTGCAACAGCTCCAGGCCTGCTTTGCAAAGCAAGTGAAACAAGTGTGGGTCCTGCACCGCCCTCTATTGGTGGGATTACGCAAAGAACGCTGGAATGGCACAACAGCAAGGAAGCATGCAGCAAGCACACACAGGAGGAGAGGTCAGGACAGAGCGCGGCGCTGAGGGAAAGGTGGAAGCGCAGTTTACAGGGCGCAGGGGCCAAGTAGGGAGGGGAATCATTTGATGTTTCGCCGGAACCATCGGTCAGGTGGTTCCGATGTTTGACGCTTAACCCCGCGATGGTGAGGGAGCATCCGATGCTCCCTCCCCATTGCTAGGCTTCCCCCTCAACGTTGTCTTTGTGTGGGGCGCCGTGCGGCTGCGCAGGCTTGCTGGCAGCTGCACTCACCGTGCGGTACTTTGGGCTGCCGGCTGGCTCTCTTCGTGTCTGGTGCTCACAACCTAAGAGACCGAGGGCCTGATTGAGAGACGGACGCAACGCAGAGGTTACGCAGTGGAGAGCGGTTATTGGTGGTCTGCGCAAGCGTCTTGAGTCCCGCTGCGCACGGGTGAAATGTACTAGTTAGTGTGTTACATGCTTAAGTAGAAAAGGCCAGAGAAACATCGGTCCCGGAACCGATGCTTAGGCCCAAACAATGTTTTGTGAGCAATGCTAAAACCATGGGGCTAGTAGTACTAGCAACGTTCCCTTTCAATGTCCAATCCCCGGGGCAAAGAAGGGAGGGGGTGGACACATCCAGCAAAGCTTCAGAGTTGACACCAGCACAGCAGACACACAGACGCTTTCAAACAAAACCAAGCTGATTTTTACCAGAGATGATCAGGGGAAAGCGCGAACGCAGTCCCCCACTACCACAAATTATGCAGTCGAGTTTCCCGCATTTGGGGAAATCGCAGGGGTCAGCACACCCGGAGTGCAATGGATGAGCCTCGCCCTGGGAGAACCACCTTCGTGATCATGGTATCTCCCCTGCCAGGTAAGTATGAGTTGGACTAGGGCTGGGGAGGCCCGCTGCTCGGGCACACCCCCGTCAACTGAAGGAGGTTTACCTGGGGAGCATGCGCGAAGCGAACTCTCAGCTGAGGTCAACAACTGCAGGGAGGCCACATCTCTTCACCTGGAAGGGTGCCTTGTTGCTGAAGCACCCCCAAACTACATACGCACAAACTAGTGCAAGCATTCCCAGGGCACACTGCAGCAGACGGATTTGCATACGGTGATGTCATCCAAGCAGTCGGCCAAAGCTGGCTGCGAGCCTCGTCGGCGTATGAAAGGAAAAGGACAGGAAACAGGAAAAGTGCCGGGGGCGCGGGGCACGGCGGGCTTTCACGGGTGCCGTCTGGATGACTCCCAAGTCCGCCCTGCGTGGGGATCAAGGTGGGCAGCCACAGCACTTGAAGCACTCAGGCTGATTTCTTGCAGCAGCTGGACCGTGCAACAGCTCCAGGCCTGCTTTGCAAAGCAAGTGAAACAAGTGTGGGTCCTGCACCGCCCTCTATTGGTGGGATTACGCAAAGAACGCTGGAATGGCACAACAGCAAGGAAGCATGCAGCAAGCACACACAGGAGGAGAGGTCAGGACAGAGCGCGGCGCTGAGGGAAAGGTGGAAGCGCAGTTTACAGGGCGCAGGGGCCAAGTAGGGAGGGGAATCATTTGATGTTTCGCCGGAACCATCGGTCAGGTGGTTCCGATGTTTGACGCTTAACCCCGCGATGGTGAGGGAGCATCCGATGCTCCCTCCCCATTGCTAGGCTTCCCCCTCAACGTTGTCTTTGTGTGGGGCGCCGTGCGGCTGCGCAGGCTTGCTGGCAGCTGCACTCACCGTGCGGTACTTTGGGCTGCCGGCTGGCTCTCTTCGTGTCTGGTGCTCACAACCTAAGAGACCGAGGGCCTGAATGAGAGACGGACGCAACGCAGAGGTTACGCAGTGGAGAGCGGTTATTGGTGGTCTGCGCAAGCGTCTTGAGTCCCGCTGCGCACGGGTGAAATGTACTAGTTAGTGTGTTACATGCTTAAGTAGAAAAGGCCAGAGAAACATCGGTCCCGGAACCGATGCTTAGGCCCAAACAATGTTTTGTGAGCAATGCTAAAACCATGGGGCTAGTAGTACTAGCAACGTTCCCTTTCAATGTCCAATCCCCGGGGCAAAGAAGGGAGGGGGTGGACACATCCAGCAAAGCTTCAGAGTTGACACCAGCACAGCAGACACACAGACGCTTTCAAACAAAACCAAGCTGATTTTTACCAGAGATGATCAGGGGAAAGCGCGAACGCAGTCCCTCACTACCACAAATTATGCAGTCGAGTTTCCCGCATTTGGGGAAATCGCAGGGGTCAGCACACCCGGAGTGCAATGGATGAGCCTCGCCCTGGGAGAACCACCTTCGTGATCATGGTATCTCCCCTGCCAGGTAAGTATGAGTTGGACTAGGGCTGGGGAGGCCCGCTGCTCGGGCACACCCCCGTCAACTGAAGGAGGTTTACCTGGGGAGCATGCGCGAAGCGAACTCTCAGCTGAGGTCAACAACTGCAGGGAGGCCACATCTCTTCACCTGGAAGGGTGCCTTGTTGCTGAAGCACCCCCAAACTACATACGCACAAACTAGTGCAAGCATTCCCAGGGCACACTGCAGCAGACGGATTTGCATACGGTGATGTCATCCAAGCAGTCGGCCAAAGCTGGCTGCGAGCCTCGTCGGCGTATGAAAGGAAAAGGACAGGAAACAGGAAAAGTGCCGGGGGCGCGGGGCACGGCGGGCTTTCACGGGTGCCGTCTGGATGACTCCCAAGTCCGCCCTGCGTGGGGATCAAGGTGGGCAGCCACAGCACTTGAAGCACTCAGGCTGATTTCTTGCAGCAGCTGGACCGTGCAACAGCTCCAGGCCTGCTTTGCAAAGCAAGTGAAACAAGTGTGGGTCCTGCACCGCCCTCTATTGGTGGGATTACGCAAAGAACGCTGGAATGGCACAACAGCAAGGAAGCATGCAGCAAGCACACACAGGAGGAGAGGTCAGGACAGAGCGCGGCGCTGAGGGAAAGGTGGAAGCGCAGTTTACAGGGCGCAGGGGCCAAGTAGGGAGGGGAATCATTTGATGTTTCGCCGGAACCATCGGTCAGGTGGTTCCGATGTTTGACGCTTAACCCCGCGATGGTGAGGGAGCATCCGATGCTCCCTCCCCATTGCTAGGCTTCCCCCTCAACGTTGTCTTTGTGTGGGGCGCCGTGCGGCTGCGCAGGCTTGCTGGCAGCTGCACTCACCGTGCGGTACTTTGGGCTGCCGGCTGGCTCTCTTCGTGTCTGGTGCTCACAACCTAAGAGACCGAGGGCCTGATTGAGAGACGGACGCAACGCAGAGGTTACGCAGTGGAGAGCGGTTATTGGTGGTCTGCGCAAGCGTCTTGAGTCCCGCTGCGCACGGGTGAAATGTACTAGTTAGTGTGTTACATGCTTAAGTAGAAAAGGCCAGAGAAACATCGGTCCCGGAACCGATGCTTAGGCCCAAACAATGTTTTGTGAGCAATGCTAAAACCATGGGGCTAGTAGTACTAGCAACGTTCCCTTTCAATGTCCAATCCCCGGGGCAAAGAAGGGAGGGGGTGGACACATCCAGCAAAGCTTCAGAGTTGACACCAGCACAGCAGACACACAGACGCTTTCAAACAAAACCAAGCTGATTTTTACCAGAGATGATCAGGGGAAAGCGCGAACGCAGTCCCCCACTACCACAAATTATGCAGTCGAGTTTCCCGCATTTGGGGAAATCGCAGGGGTCAGCACACCCGGAGTGCAATGGATGAGCCTCGCCCTGGGAGAACCACCTTCGTGATCATGGTATCTCCCCTGCCAGGTAAGTATGAGTTGGACTAGGGCTGGGGAGGCCCGCTGCTCGGGCACACCCCCGTCAACTGAAGGAGGTTTACCTGGGGAGCATGCGCGAAGCGAACTCTCAGCTGAGGTCAACAACTGCAGGGAGGCCACATCTCTTCACCTGGAAGGGTGCCTTGTTGCTGAAGCACCCCCAAACTACATACGCACAAACTAGTGCAAGCATTCCCAGGGCACACTGCAGCAGACGGATTTGCATACGGTGATGTCATCCAAGCAGTCGGCCAAAGCTGGCTGCGAGCCTCGTCGGCGTATGAAAGGAAAAGGACAGGAAACAGGAAAAGTGCCGGGGGCGCGGGGCACGGCGGGCTTTCACGGGTGCCGTCTGGATGACTCCCAAGTCCGCCCTGCGTGGGGATCAAGGTGGGCAGCCACAGCACTTGAAGCACTCAGGCTGATTTCTTGCAGCAGCTGGACCGTGCAACAGCTCCAGGCCTGCTTTGCAAAGCAAGTGAAACAAGTGTGGGTCCTGCACCGCCCTCTATTGGTGGGATTACGCAAAGAACGCTGGAATGGCACAACAGCAAGGAAGCATGCAGCAAGCACACACAGGAGGAGAGGTCAGGACAGAGCGCGGCGCTGAGGGAAAGGTGGAAGCGCAGTTTACAGGGCGCAGGGGCCAAGTAGGGAGGGGAATCATTTGATGTTTCGCCGGAACCATCGGTCAGGTGGTTCCGATGTTTGACGCTTAACCCCGCGATGGTGAGGGAGCATCCGATGCTCCCTCCCCATTGCTAGGCTTCCCCCTCAACGTTGTCTTTGTGTGGGGCGCCGTGCGGCTGCGCAGGCTTGCTGGCAGCTGCACTCACCGTGCGGTACTTTGGGCTGCCGGCTGGCTCTCTTCGTGTTTGGTGCTCACAACCTAAGAGACCGAGGGCCTGATTGAGAGACGGACGCAACGCAGAGGTTACGCAGTGGAGAGCGGTTATTGGTGGTCTGCGCAAGCGTCTTGAGTCCCGCTGCGCACGGGTGAAATGTACTAGTTAGTGTGTTACATGCTTAAGTAGAAAAGGCCAGAGAAACATCGGTCCCGGAACCGATGCTTAGGCCCAAACAATGTTTTGTGAGCAATGCTAAAACCATGGGGCTAGTAGTACTAGCAACGTTCCCTTTCAATGTCCAATCCCCGGGGCAAAGAAGGGAGGGGGTGGACACATCCAGCAAAGCTTCAGAGTTGACACCAGCACAGCAGACACACAGACGCTTTCAAACAAAACCAAGCTGATTTTTACCAGAGATGATCAGGGGAAAGCGCGAACGCAGTCCCCCACTACCACAAATTATGCAGTCGAGTTTCCCGCATTTGGGGAAATCGCAGGGGTCAGCACACCCGGAGTGCAATGGATGAGCCTCGCCCTGGGAGAACCACCTTCGTGATCATGGTATCTCCCCTGCCAGGTAAGTATGAGTTGGACTAGGGCTGGGGAGGCCCGCTGCTCGGGCACACCCCCGTCAACTGAAGGAGGTTTACCTGGGGAGCATGCGCGAAGCGAACTCTCAGCTGAGGTCAACAACTGCAGGGAGGCCACATCTCTTCACCTGGAAGGGTGCCTTGTTGCTGAAGCACCCCCAAACTACATACGCACAAACTAGTGCAAGCATTCCCAGGGCACACTGCAGCAGACGGATTTGCATACGGTGATGTCATCCAAGCAGTCGGCCAAAGCTGGCTGCGAGCCTCGTCGGCGTATGAAAGGAAAAGGACAGGAAACAGGAAAAGTGCCGGGGGCGCGGGGCACGGCGGGCTTTCACGGGTGCCGTCTGGATGACTCCCAAGTCCGCCCTGCGTGGGGATCAAGGTGGGCAGCCACAGCACTTGAAGCACTCAGGCTGATTTCTTGCAGCAGCTGGACCGTGCAACAGCTCCAGGCCTGCTTTGCAAAGCAAGTGAAACAAGTGTGGGTCCTGCACCGCCCTCTATTGGTGGGATTACGCAAAGAACGCTGGAATGGCACAACAGCAAGGAAGCATGCAGCAAGCACACACAGGAGGAGAGGTCAGGACAGAGCGCGGCGCTGAGGGAAAGGTGGAAGCGCAGTTTACAGGGCGCAGGGGCCAAGTAGGGAGGGGAATCATTTGATGTTTCGCCGGAACCATCGGTCAGGTGGTTCCGATGTTTGACGCTTAACCCCGCGATGGTGAGGGAGCATCCGATGCTCCCTCCCCATTGCTAGGCTTCCCCCTCAACGTTGTCTTTGTGTGGGGCGCCGTGCGGCTGCGCAGGCTTGCTGGCAGCTGCACTCACCGTGCGGTACTTTGGGCTGCCGGCTGGCTCTCTTCGTGTCTGGTGCTCACAACCTAAGAGACCGAGGGCCTGATTGAGAGACGGACGCAACGCAGAGGTTACGCAGTGGAGAGCGGTTATTGGTGGTCTGCGCAAGCGTCTTGAGTCCCGCTGCGCACGGGTGAAATGTACTAGTTAGTGTGTTACATGCTTAAGTAGAAAAGGCCAGAGAAACATCGGTCCCGGAACCGATGCTTAGGCCCAAACAATGTTTTGTGAGCAATGCTAAAACCATGGGGCTAGTAGTACTAGCAACGTTCCCTTTCAATGTCCAATCCCCGGGGCAAAAAAGGGAGGGGGTGGACACATCCAGCAAAGCTTCAGAGTTGACACCAGCACAGCAGACACACAGACGCTTTCAAACAAAACCAAGCTGATTTTTACCAGAGATGATCAGGGGAAAGCGCGAACGCAGTCCCCCACTACCACAAATTATGCAGTCGAGTTTCCCGCATTTGGGGAAATCGCAGGGGTCAGCACACCCGGAGTGCAATGGATGAGCCTCGCCCTGGGAGAACCACCTTCGTGATCATGGTATCTCCCCTCCCAGGTAAGTATGAGTTGGACTAGGGCTGGGGAGGCCCGCTGCTCGGGCACACCCCCGTCAACTGAAGGAGGTTTACCTGGGGAGCATGCGCGAAGCGAACTCTCAGCTGAGGTCAACAACTGCAGGGAGGCCACATCTCTTCACCTGGAAGGGTGCCTTGTTGCTGAAGCACCCCCAAACTACATACGCACAAACTAGTGCAAGCATTCCCAGGGCACACTGCAGCAGACGGATTTGCATACGGTGATGTCATCCAAGCAGTCGGCCAAAGCTGGCTGCGAGCCTCGTCGGCGTATGAAAGGAAAAGGACAGGAAACAGGAAAAGTGCCGGGGGCGCGGGGCACGGCGGGCTTTCACGGGTGCCGTCTGGATGACTCCCAAGTCCGCCCTGCGTGGGGATCAAGGTGGGCAGCCACAGCACTTGAAGCACTCAGGCTGATTTCTTGCAGCAGCTGGACCGTGCAACAGCTCCAGGCCTGCTTTGCAAAGCAAGTGAAACAAGTGTGGGTCCTGCACCGCCCTCTATTGGTGGGATTACGCAAAGAACGCTGGAATGGCACAACAGCAAGGAAGCATGCAGCAAGCACACACAGGAGGAGAGGTCAGGACAGAGCGCGGCGCTGAGGGAAAGGTGGAAGCGCAGTTTACAGGGCGCAGGGGCCAAGTAGGGAGGGGAATCATTTGATGTTTCGCCGGAACCATCGGTCAGGTGGTTCCGATGTTTGACGCTTAACCCCGCGATGGTGAGGGAGCATCCGATGCTCCCTCCCCATTGCTAGGCTTCCCCCTCAACGTTGTCTTTGTGTGGGGCGCCGTGCGGCTGCGCAGGCTTGCTGGCAGCTGCACTCACCGTGCGGTACTTTGGGCTGCCGGCTGGCTCTCTTCGTGTCTGGTGCTCACAACCTAAGAGACCGAGGGCCTGAATGAGAGACGGACGCAACGCAGAGGTTACGCAGTGGAGAGCGGTTATTGGTGGTCTGCGCAAGCGTCTTGAGTCCCGCTGCGCACGGGTGAAATGTACTAGTTAGTGTGTTACATGCTTAAGTAGAAAAGGCCAGAGAAACATCGGTCCCGGAACCGATGCTTAGGCCCAAACAATGTTTTGTGAGCAATGCTAAAACCATGGGGCTAGTAGTACTAGCAACGTTCCCTTTCAATGTCCAATCCCCGGGGCAAAGAAGGGAGGGGGTGGACACATCCAGCAAAGCTTCAGAGTTGACACCAGCACAGCAGACACACAGACGCTTTCAAACAAAACCAAGCTGATTTTTACCAGAGATGATCAGGGGAAAGCGCGAACGCAGTCCCCCACTACCCCAAATTATGCAGTCGAGTTTCCCGCATTTGGGGAAATCGCAGGGGTCAGCACACCCGGAGTGCAATGGATGAGCCTCGCCCTGGGAGAACCACCTTCGTGATCATGGTATCTCCCCTGCCAGGTAAGTATGAATTGGACTAGGGCTGGGGAGGCCCGCTGCTCGGGCACACCCCCGTCAACTGAAGGAGGTTTACCTGGGGAGCATGCGCGAAGCGAACTCTCAGCTGAGGTCAACAACTGCAGGGAGGCCACATCTCTTCACCTGGAAGGGTGCCTTGTTGCTGAAGCACCCCCAAACTACATACGCACAAACTAGTGCAAGCATTCCCAGGGCACACTGCAGCAGACGGATTTGCATACGGTGATGTCATCCAGTCGGCCAAAGCTGGCTGCGAGCCTCGTCGGCGTATGAAAGGAAAAGGACAGGAAACAGGAAAAGTGCCGGGGGCGCGGGGCACGGCGGGCTTTCACGGGTGCCGTCTGGATGACTCCCAAGTCCGCCCTGCGTGGGGATCAAGGTGGGCAGCCACAGCACTTGAAGCACTCAGGCTGATTTCTTGCAGCAGCTGGACCGTGCAACAGCTCCAGGCCTGCTTTGCAAAGCAAGTGAAACAAGTGTGGGTCCTGCACCGCCCTCTATTGGTGGGATTACGCAAAGAACGCTGGAATGGCACAACAGCAAGGAAGCATGCAGCAAGCACACACAGGAGGAGAGGTCAGGACAGAGCGCGGCGCTGAGGGAAAGGTGGAAGCGCAGTTTACAGGGCGCAGGGGCCAAGTAGGGAGGGGAATCATTTGATGTTTCGCCGGAACCATCGGTCAGGTGGTTCCGATGTTTGACGCTTAACCCCGCGATGGTGAGGGAGCATCCGATGCTCCCTCCCCATTGCTAGGCTTCCCCCTCAACGTTGTCTTTGTGTGGGGCGCCGTGCGGCTGCGCAGGCTTGCTGGCAGCTGCACTCACCGTGCGGTACTTTGGGCTGCCGGCTGGCTCTCTTCGTGTCTGGTGCTCACAACCTAAGAGACCGAGGGCCTGAATGAGAGACGGACGCAACGCAGAGGTTACGCAGTGGAGAGCGGTTATTGGTGGTCTGCGCAAGCGTCTTGAGTCCCGCTGCGCACGGGTGAAATGTACTAGTTAGTGTGTTACATGCTTAAGTAGAAAAGGCCAGAGAAACATCGGTCCCGGAACCGATGCTTAGGCCCAAACAATGTTTTGTGAGCAATGCTAAAACCATGGGGCTAGTAGTACTAGCAACGTTCCCTTTCAATGTCCAATCCCCGGGGCAAAGAAGGGAGGGGGTGGACACATCCAGCAAAGCTTCAGAGTTGACACCAGCACAGCAGACACACAGACGCTTTCAAACAAAACCAAGCTGATTTTTACCAGAGATGATCAGGGGAAAGCGCGAACGCAGTCCCCCACTACCACAAATTATGCAGTCGAGTTTCCCGCATTTGGGGAAATCGCAGGGGTCAGCACACCCGGAGTGCAATGGATGAGCCTCGCCCTGGGAGAACCACCTTCGTGATCATGGTATCTCCCCTGCCAGGTAAGTATGAGTTGGACTAGGGCTGGGGAGGCCCGCTGCTCGGGCACACCCCCGTCAACTGAAGGAGGTTTACCTGGGGAGCATGCGCGAAGCGAACTCTCAGCTGAGGTCAACAACTGCAGGGAGGCCACATCTCTTCACCTGGAAGGGTGCCTTGTTGCTGAAGCACCCCCAAACTACATACGCACAAACTAGTGCAAGCATTCCCAGGGCACACTGCAGCAGACGGATTTGCATACGGTGATGTCATCCAAGCAGTCGGCCAAAGCTGGCTGCGAGCCTCGTCGGCGTATGAAAGGAAAAGGACAGGAAACAGGAAAAGTGCCGGGGGCGCGGGGCACGGCGGGCTTTCACGGGTGCCGTCTGGATGACTCCCAAGTCCGCCCTGCGTGGGGATCAAGGTGGGCAGCCACAGCACTTGAAGCACTCAGGCTGATTTCTTGCAGCAGCTGGACCGTGCAACAGCTCCAGGCCTGCTTTGCAAAGCAAGTGAAACAAGTGTGGGTCCTGCACCGCCCTCTATTGGTGGGATTACGCAAAGAACGCTGGAATGGCACAACAGCAAGGAAGCATGCAGCAAGCACACACAGGAGGAGAGGTCAGGACAGAGCGCGGCGCTGAGGGAAAGGTGGAAGCGCAGTTTACAGGGCGCAGGGGCCAAGTAGGGAGGGGAATCATTTGATGTTTCGCCGGAACCATCGGTCAGGTGGTTCCGATGTTTGACGCTTAACCCCGCGATGGTGAGGGAGCATCCGATGCTCCCTCCCCATTGCTAGGCTTCCCCCTCAACGTTGTCTTTGTGTGGGGCGCCGTGCGGCTGCGCAGGCTTGCTGGCAGCTGCACTCACCGTGCGGTACTTTGGGCTGCCGGCTGGCTCTCTTCGTGTCTGGTGCTCACAACCTAAGAGACCGAGGGCCTGATTGAGAGACGGACGCAACGCAGAGGTTACGCAGTGGAGAGCGGTTATTGGTGGTCTGCGCAAGCGTCTTGAGTCCCGCTGCGCACGGGTGAAATGTACTAGTTAGTGTGTTACATGCTTAAGTAGAAAAGGCCAGAGAAACATCGGTCCCGGAACCGATGCTTAGGCCCAAACAATGTTTTGTGAGCAATGCTAAAACCATGGGGCTAGTAGTACTAGCAACGTTCCCTTTCAATGTCCAATCCCCGGGGCAAAGAAGGGAGGGGGTGGACACATCCAGCAAAGCTTCAGAGTTGACACCAGCACAGCAGACACACAGACGCTTTCAAACAAAACCAAGCTGATTTTTACCAGAGATGATCAGGGGAAAGCGCGAACGCAGTCCCCCACTACCACAAATTATGCAGTCGAGTTTCCCGCATTTGGGGAAATCGCAGGGGTCAGCACACCCGGAGTGCAATGGATGAGCCTCGCCCTGGGAGAACCACCTTCGTGATCATGGTATCTCCCCTGCCAGGTAAGTATGAGTTGGACTAGGGCTGGGGAGGCCCGCTGCTCGGGCACACCCCCGTCAACTGAAGGAGGTTTACCTGGGGAGCATGCGCGAAGCGAACTCTCAGCTGAGGTCAACAACTGCAGGGAGGCCACATCTCTTCACCTGGAAGGGTGCCTTGTTGCTGAAGCACCCCCAAACTACATACGCACAAACTAGTGCAAGCATTCCCAGGGCACACTGCAGCAGACGGATTTGCATACGGTGATGTCATCCAAGCAGTCGGCCAAAGCTGGCTGCGAGCCTCGTCGGCGTATGAAAGGAAAAGGACAGGAAACAGGAAAAGTGCCGGGGGCGCGGGGCACGGCGGGCTTTCACGGGTGCCGTCTGGATGACTCCCAAGTCCGCCCTGCGTGGGGATCAAGGTGGGCAGCCACAGCACTTGAAGCACTCAGGCTGATTTCTTGCAGCAGCTGGACCGTGCAACAGCTCCAGGCCTGCTTTGCAAAGCAAGTGAAACAAGTGTGGGTCCTGCACCGCCCTCTATTGGTGGGATTACGCAAAGAACGCTGGAATGGCACAACAGCAAGGAAGCATGCAGCAAGCACACACAGGAGGAGAGGTCAGGACAGAGCGCGGCGCTGAGGGAAAGGTGGAAGCGCAGTTTACAGGGCGCAGGGGCCAAGTAGGGAGGGGAATCATTTGATGTTTCGCCGGAACCATCGGTCAGGTGGTTCCGATGTTTGACGCTTAACCCCGCGATGGTGAGGGAGCATCCGATGCTCCCTCCCCATTGCTAGGCTTCCCCCTCAACGTTGTCTTTGTGTGGGGCGCCGTGCGGCTGCGCAGGCTTGCTGGCAGCTGCACTCACCGTGCGGTACTTTGGGCTGCCGGCTGGCTCTCTTCGTGTCTGGTGCTCACAACCTAAGAGACCGAGGGCCTGAATGAGAGACGGACGCAACGCAGAGGTTACGCAGTGGAGAGCGGTTATTGGTGGTCTGCGCAAGCGTCTTGAGTCCCGCTGCGCACGGGTGAAATGTACTAGTTAGTGTGTTACATGCTTAAGTAGAAAAGGCCAGAGAAACATCGGTCCCGGAACCGATGCTTAGGCCCAAACAATGTTTTGTGAGCAATGCTAAAACCATGGGGCTAGTAGTACTAGCAACGTTCCCTTTCAATGTCCAATCCCCGGGGCAAAGAAGGGAGGGGGTGGACACATCCAGCAAAGCTTCAGAGTTGACACCAGCACAGCAGACACACAGACGCTTTCAAACAAAACCAAGCTGATTTTTACCAGAGATGATCAGGGGAAAGCGCGAACGCAGTCCCCCACTACCCCAAATTATGCAGTCGAGTTTCCCGCATTTGGGGAAATCGCAGGGGTCAGCACACCCGGAGTGCAATGGATGAGCCTCGCCCTGGGAGAACCACCTTCGTGATCATGGTATCTCCCCTGCCAGGTAAGTATGAGTTGGACTAGGGCTGGGGAGGCCCGCTGCTCGGGCACACCCCCGTCAACTGAAGGAGGTTTACCTGGGGAGCATGCGCGAAGCGAACTCTCAGCTGAGGTCAACAACTGCAGGGAGGCCACATCTCTTCACCTGGAAGGGTGCCTTGTTGCTGAAGCACCCCCAAACTACATACGCACAAACTAGTGCAAGCATTCCCAGGGCACACTGCAGCAGACGGATTTGCATACGGTGATGTCATCCAGTCGGCCAAAGCTGGCTGCGAGCCTCGTCGGCGTATGAAAGGAAAAGGACAGGAAACAGGAAAAGTGCCGGGGGCGCGGGGCACGGCGGGCTTTCACGGGTGCCGTCTGGATGACTCCCAAGTCCGCCCTGCGTGGGGATCAAGGTGGGCAGCCACAGCACTTGAAGCACTCAGGCTGATTTCTTGCAGCAGCTGGACCGTGCAACAGCTCCAGGCCTGCTTTGCAAAGCAAGTGAAACAAGTGTGGGTCCTGCACCGCCCTCTATTGGTGGGATTACGCAAAGAACGCTGGAATGGCACAACAGCAAGGAAGCATGCAGCAAGCACACACAGGAGGAGAGGTCAGGACAGAGCGCGGCGCTGAGGGAAAGGTGGAAGCGCAGTTTACAGGGCGCAGGGGCCAAGTAGGGAGGGGAATCATTTGATGTTTCGCCGGAACCATCGGTCAGGTGGTTCCGATGTTTGACGCTTAACCCCGCGATGGTGAGGGAGCATCCGATGCTCCCTCCCCATTGCTAGGCTTCCCCCTCAACGTTGTCTTTGTGTGGGGCGCCGTGCGGCTGCGCAGGCTTGCTGGCAGCTGCACTCACCGTGCGGTACTTTGGGCTGCCGGCTGGCTCTCTTCGTGTCTGGTGCTCACAACCTAAGAGACCGAGGGCCTGAATGAGAGACGGACGCAACGCAGAGGTTACGCAGTGGAGAGCGGTTATTGGTGGTCTGCGCAAGCGTCTTGAGTCCCGCTGCGCACGGGTGAAATGTACTAGTTAGTGTGTTACATGCTTAAGTAGAAAAGGCCAGAGAAACATCGGTCCCGGAACCGATGCTTAGGCCCAAACAATGTTTTGTGAGCAATGCTAAAACCATGGGGCTAGTAGTACTAGCAACGTTCCCTTTCAATGTCCAATCCCCGGGGCAAAGAAGGGAGGGGGTGGACACATCCAGCAAAGCTTCAGAGTTGACACCAGCACAGCAGACACACAGACGCTTTCAAACAAAACCAAGCTGATTTTTACCAGAGATGATCAGGGGAAAGCGCAAACGCAGTCCCCCACTACCACAAATTATGCAGTCGAGTTTCCCGCATTTGGGGAAATCGCAGGGGTCAGCACACCCGGAGTGCAATGGATGAGCCTCGCCCTGGGAGAACCACCTTCGTGATCATGGTATCTCCCCTGCCAGGTAAGTATGAGTTGGACTAGGGCTGGGGAGGCCCGCTGCTCGGGCACACCCCCGTCAACTGAAGGAGGTTTACCTGGGGAGCATGCGCGAAGCGAACTCTCAGCTGAGGTCAACAACTGCAGGGAGGCCACATCTCTTCACCTGGAAGGGTGCCTTGTTGCTGAAGCACCCCCAAACTACATACGCACAAACTAGTGCAAGCATTCCCAGGGCACACTGCAGCAGACGGATTTGCATACGGTGATGTCATCCAAGCAGTCGGCCAAAGCTGGCTGCGAGCCTCGTCGGCGTATGAAAGGAAAAGGACAGGAAACAGGAAAAGTGCCGGGGGCGCGGGGCACGGCGGGCTTTCACGGGTGCCGTCTGGATGACTCCCAAGTCCGCCCTGCGTGGGGATCAAGGTGGGCAGCCACAGCACTTGAAGCACTCAGGCTGATTTCTTGCAGCAGCTGGACCGTGCAACAGCTCCAGGCCTGCTTTGCAAAGCAAGTGAAACAAGTGTGGGTCCTGCACCGCCCTCTATTGGTGGGATTACGCAAAGAACGCTGGAATGGCACAACAGCAAGGAAGCATGCAGCAAGCACACACAGGAGGAGAGGTCAGGACAGAGCGCGGCGCTGAGGGAAAGGTGGAAGCGCAGTTTACAGGGCGCAGGGGCCAAGTAGGGAGGGGAATCATTTGATGTTTCGCCGGAACCATCGGTCAGGTGGTTCCGATGTTTGACGCTTAACCCCGCGATGGTGAGGGAGCATCCGATGCTCCCTCCCCATTGCTAGGCTTCCCCCTCAACGTTGTCTTTGTGTGGGGCGCCGTGCGGCTGCGCAGGCTTGCTGGCAGCTGCACTCACCGTGCGGTACTTTGGGCTGCCGGCTGGCTCTCTTCGTGTCTGGTGCTCACAACCTAAGAGACCGAGGGCCTGATTGAGAGACGGACGCAACGCAGAGGTTACGCAGTGGAGAGCGGTTATTGGTGGTCTGCGCAAGCGTCTTGAGTCCCGCTGCGCACGGGTGAAATGTACTAGTTAGTGTGTTACATGCTTAAGTAGAAAAGGCCAGAGAAACATCGGTCCCGGAACCGATGCTTAGGCCCAAACAATGTTTTGTGAGCAATGCTAAAACCATGGGGCTAGTAGTACTAGCAACGTTCCCTTTCAATGTCCAATCCCCGGGGCAAAGAAGGGAGGGGGTGGACACATCCAGCAAAGCTTCAGAGTTGACACCAGCACAGCAGACACACAGACGCTTTCAAACAAAACCAAGCTGATTTTTACCAGAGATGATCAGGGGAAAGCGCGAACGCAGTCCCCCACTACCACAAATTATGCAGTCGAGTTTCCCGCATTTGGGGAAATCGCAGGGGTCAGCACACCCGGAGTGCAATGGATGAGCCTCGCCCTGGGAGAACCACCTTCGTGATCATGGTATCTCCCCTGCCAGGTAAGTATGAGTTGGACTAGGGCTGGGGAGGCCCGCTGCTCGGGCACACCCCCGTCAACTGAAGGAGGTTTACCTGGGGAGCATGCGCGAAGCGAACTCTCAGCTGAGGTCAACAACTGCAGGGAGGCCACATCTCTTCACCTGGAAGGGTGCCTTGTTGCTGAAGCACCCCCAAACTACATACGCACAAACTAGTGCAAGCATTCCCAGGGCACACTGCAGCAGACGGATTTGCATACGGTGATGTCATCCAAGCAGTCGGCCAAAGCTGGCTGCGAGCCTCGTCGGCGTATGAAAGGAAAAGGACAGGAAACAGGAAAAGTGCCGGGGGCGCGGGGCACGGCGGGCTTTCACGGGTGCCGTCTGGATGACTCCCAAGTCCGCCCTGCGTGGGGATCAAGGTGGGCAGCCACAGCACTTGAAGCACTCAGGCTGATTTCTTGCAGCAGCTGGACCGTGCAACAGCTCCAGGCCTGCTTTGCAAAGCAAGTGAAACAAGTGTGGGTCCTGCACCGCCCTCTATTGGTGGGATTACGCAAAGAACGCTGGAATGGCACAACAGCAAGGAAGCATGCAGCAAGCACACACAGGAGGAGAGGTCAGGACAGAGCGCGGCGCTGAGGGAAAGGTGGAAGCGCAGTTTACAGGGCGCAGGGGCCAAGTAGGGAGGGGAATCATTTGATGTTTCGCCGGAACCATCGGTCAGGTGGTTCCGATGTTTGACGCTTAACCCCGCGATGGTGAGGGAGCATCCGATGCTCCCTCCCCATTGCTAGGCTTCCCCCTCAACGTTGTCTTTGTGTGGGGCGCCGTGCGGCTGCGCAGGCTTGCTGGCAGCTGCACTCACCGTGCGGTACTTTGGGCTGCCGGCTGGCTCTCTTCGTGTCTGGTGCTCACAACCTAAGAGACCGAGGGCCTGAATGAGAGACGGACGCAACGCAGAGGTTACGCAGTGGAGAGCGGTTATTGGTGGTCTGCGCAAGCGTCTTGAGTCCCGCTGCGCACGGGTGAAATGTACTAGTTAGTGTGTTACATGCTTAAGTAGAAAAGGCCAGAGAAACATCGGTCCCGGAACCGATGCTTAGGCCCAAACAATGTTTTGTGAGCAATGCTAAAACCATGGGGCTAGTAGTACTAGCAACGTTCCCTTTCAATGTCCAATCCCCGGGGCAAAGAAGGGAGGGGGTGGACACATCCAGCAAAGCTTCAGAGTTGACACCAGCACAGCAGACACACAGACGCTTTCAAACAAAACCAAGCTGATTTTTACCAGAGATGATCAGGGGAAAGCGCGAACGCAGTCCCCCACTACCACAAATTATGCAGTCGAGTTTCCCGCATTTGGGGAAATCGCAGGGGTCAGCACACCCGGAGTGCAATGGATGAGCCTCGCCCTGGGAGAACCACCTTCGTGATCATGGTATCTCCCCTGCCAGGTAAGTATGAGTTGGACTAGGGCTGGGGAGGCCCGCTGCTCGGGCACACCCCCGTCAACTGAAGGAGGTTTACCTGGGGAGCATGCGCGAAGCGAACTCTCAGCTGAGGTCAACAACTGCAGGGAGGCCACATCTCTTCACCTGGAAGGGTGCCTTGTTGCTGAAGCACCCCCAAACTACATACGCACAAACTAGTGCAAGCATTCCCAGGGCACACTGCAGCAGACGGATTTGCATACGGTGATGTCATCCAAGCAGTCGGCCAAAGCTGGCTGCGAGCCTCGTCGGCGTATGAAAGGAAAAGGACAGGAAACAGGAAAAGTGCCGGGGGCGCGGGGCACGGCGGGCTTTCACGGGTGCCGTCTGGATGACTCCCAAGTCCGCCCTGCGTGGGGATCAAGGTGGGCAGCCACAGCACTTGAAGCACTCAGGCTGATTTCTTGCAGCAGCTGGACCGTGCAACAGCTCCAGGCCTGCTTTGCAAAGCAAGTGAAACAAGTGTGGGTCCTGCACCGCCCTCTATTGGTGGGATTACGCAAAGAACGCTGGAATGGCACAACAGCAAGGAAGCATGCAGCAAGCACACACAGGAGGAGAGGTCAGGACAGAGCGCGGCGCTGAGGGAAAGGTGGAAGCGCAGTTTACAGGGCGCAGGGGCCAAGTAGGGAGGGGAATCATTTGATGTTTCGCCGGAACCATCGGTCAGGTGGTTCCGATGTTTGACGCTTAACCCCGCGATGGTGAGGGAGCATCCGATGCTCCCTCCCCATTGCTAGGCTTCCCCCTCAACGTTGTCTTTGTGTGGGGCGCCGTGCGGCTGCGCAGGCTTGCTGGCAGCTGCACTCACCGTGCGGTACTTTGGGCTGCCGGCTGGCTCTCTTCGTGTCTGGTGCTCACAACCTAAGAGACCGAGGGCCTGAATGAGAGACGGACGCAACGCAGAGGTTACGCAGTGGAGAGCGGTTATTGGTGGTCTGCGCAAGCGTCTTGAGTCCCGCTGCGCACGGGTGAAATGTACTAGTTAGTGTGTTACATGCTTAAGTAGAAAAGGCCAGAGAAACATCGGTCCCGGAACCGATGCTTAGGCCCAAACAATGTTTTGTGAGCAATGCTAAAACCATGGGGCTAGTAGTACTAGCAACGTTCCCTTTCAATGTCCAATCCCCGGGGCAAAGAAGGGAGGGGGTGGACACATCCAGCAAAGCTTCAGAGTTGACACCAGCACAGCAGACACACAGACGCTTTCAAACAAAACCAAGCTGATTTTTACCAGAGATGATCAGGGGAAAGCGCGAACGCAGTCCCCCACTACCACAAATTATGCAGTCGAGTTTCCCGCATTTGGGGAAATCGCAGGGGTCAGCACACCCGGAGTGCAATGGATGAGCCTCGCCCTGGGAGAACCACCTTCGTGATCATGGTATCTCCCCTGCCAGGTAAGTATGAGTTGGACTAGGGCTGGGGAGGCCCGCTGCTCGGGCACACCCCCGTCAACTGAAGGAGGTTTACCTGGGGAGCATGCGCGAAGCGAACTCTCAGCTGAGGTCAACAACTGCAGGGAGGCCACATCTCTTCACCTGGAAGGGTGCCTTGTTGCTGAAGCACCCCCAAACTACATACGCACAAACTAGTGCAAGCATTCCCAGGGCACACTGCAGCAGACGGATTTGCATACGGTGATGTCATCCAAGCAGTCGGCCAAAGCTGGCTGCGAGCCTCGTCGGCGTATGAAAGGAAAAGGACAGGAAACAGGAAAAGTGCCGGGGGCGCGGGGCACGGCGGGCTTTCACGGGTGCCGTCTGGATGACTCCCAAGTCCGCCCTGCGTGGGGATCAAGGTGGGCAGCCACAGCACTTGAAGCACTCAGGCTGATTTCTTGCAGCAGCTGGACCGTGCAACAGCTCCAGGCCTGCTTTGCAAAGCAAGTGAAACAAGTGTGGGTCCTGCACCGCCCTCTATTGGTGGGATTACGCAAAGAACGCTGGAATGGCACAACAGCAAGGAAGCATGCAGGAAGCACACACAGGAGGAGAGGTCAGGACAGAGCGCGGCGCTGAGGGAAAGGTGGAAGCGCAGTTTACAGGGCGCAGGGGCCAAGTAGGGAGGGGAATCATTTGATGTTTCGCCGGAACCATCGGTCAGGTGGTTCCGATGTTTGACGCTTAACCCCGCGATGGTGAGGGAGCATCCGATGCTCCCTCCCCATTGCTAGGCTTCCCCCTCAACGTTGTCTTTGTGTGGGGCGCCGTGCGGCTGCGCAGGCTTGCTGGCAGCTGCACTCACCGTGCGGTACTTTGGTCTGCCGGCTGGCTCTCTTCGTGTCTGGTGCTCACAACCTAAGAGACCGAGGGCCTGAATGAGAGACGGACGCAACGCAGAGGTTACGCAGTGGAGAGCGGTTATTGGTGGTCTGCGCAAGCGTCTTGAGTCCCGCTGCGCACGGGTGAAATGTACTAGTTAGTGTGTTACATGCTTAAGTAGAAAAGGCCAGAGAAACATCGGTCCCGGAACCGATGCTTAGGCCCAAACAATGTTTTGTGAGCAATGCTAAAACCATGGGGCTAGTAGTACTAGCAACGTTCCCTTTCAATGTCCAATCCCCGGGGCAAAGAAGGGAGGGGGTGGACACATCCAGCAAAGCTTCAGAGTTGACACCAGCACAGCAGACACACAGACGCTTTCAAACAAAACCAAGCTGATTTTTACCAGAGATGATCAGGGGAAAGCGCGAACGCAGTCCCCCACTACCACAAATTATGCAGTCGAGTTTCCCGCATTTGGGGAAATCGCAGGGGTCAGCACACCCGGAGTGCAATGGATGAGCCTCGCCCTGGGAGAACCACCTTCGTGATCATGGTATCTCCCCTGCCAGGTAAGTATGAGTTGGACTAGGGCTGGGGAGGCCCGCTGCTCGGGCACACCCCCGTCAACTGAAGGAGGTTTACCTGGGGAGCATGCGCGAAGCGAACTCTCAGCTGAGGTCAACAACTGCAGGGAGGCCACATCTCTTCACCTGGAAGGGTGCCTTGTTGCTGAAGCACCCCCAAACTACATACGCACAAACTAGTGCAAGCATTCCCAGGGCACACTGCAGCAGACGGATTTGCATACGGTGATGTCATCCAAGCAGTCGGCCAAAGCTGGCTGCGAGCCTCGTCGGCGTATGAAAGGAAAAGGACAGGAAACAGGAAAAGTGCCGGGGGCGCGGGGCACGGCGGGCTTTCACGGGTGCCGTCTGGATGACTCCCAAGTCCGCCCTGCGTGGGGATCAAGGTGGGCAGCCACAGCACTTGAAGCACTCAGGCTGATTTCTTGCAGCAGCTGGACCGTGCAACAGCTCCAGGCCTGCTTTGCAAAGCAAGTGAAACAAGTGTGGGTCCTGCACCGCCCTCTATTGGTGGGATTACGCAAAGAACGCTGGAATGGCACAACAGCAAGGAAGCATGCAGCAAGCACACACAGGAGGAGAGGTCAGGACAGAGCGCGGCGCTGAGGGAAAGGTGGAAGCGCAGTTTACAGGGCGCAGGGGCCAAGTAGGGAGGGGAATCATTTGATGTTTCGCCGGAACCATCGGTCAGGTGGTTCCGATGTTTGACGCTTAACCCCGCGATGGTGAGGGAGCATCCGATGCTCCCTCCCCATTGCTAGGCTTCCCCCTCAACGTTGTCTTTGTGTGGGGCGCCGTGCGGCTGCGCAGGCTTGCTGGCAGCTGCACTCACCGTGCGGTACTTTGGGCTGCCGGCTGGCTCTCTTCGTGTCTGGTGCTCACAACCTAAGAGACCGAGGGCCTGATTGAGAGACGGACGCAACGCAGAGGTTACGCAGTGGAGAGCGGTTATTGGTGGTCTGCGCAAGCGTCTTGAGTCCCGCTGCGCACGGGTGAAATGTACTAGTTAGTGTGTTACATGCTTAAGTAGAAAAGGCCAGAGAAACATCGGTCCCGGAACCGATGCTTAGGCCCAAACAATGTTTTGTGAGCAATGCTAAAACCATGGGGCTAGTAGTACTAGCAACGTTCCCTTTCAATGTCCAATCCCCGGGGCAAAGAAGGGAGGGGGTGGACACATCCAGCAAAGCTTCAGAGTTGACACCAGCACAGCAGACACACAGACGCTTTCAAACAAAACCAAGCTGATTTTTACCAGAGATGATCAGGGGAAAGCGCGAACGCAGTCCCCCACTACCACAAATTATGCAGTCGAGTTTCCCGCATTTGGGGAAATCGCAGGGGTCAGCACACCCGGAGTGCAATGGATGAGCCTCGCCCTGGGAGAACCACCTTCGTGATCATGGTATCTCCCCTGCCAGGTAAGTATGAGTTGGACTAGGGCTGGGGAGGCCCGCTGCTCGGGCACACCCCCGTCAACTGAAGGAGGTTTACCTGGGGAGCATGCGCGAAGCGAACTCTCAGCTGAGGTCAACAACTGCAGGGAGGCCACATCTCTTCACCTGGAAGGGTGCCTTGTTGCTGAAGCACCCCCAAACTACATACGCACAAACTAGTGCAAGCATTCCCAGGGCACACTGCAGCAGACGGATTTGCATACGGTGATGTCATCCAAGCAGTCGGCCAAAGCTGGCTGCGAGCCTCGTCGGCGTATGAAAGGAAAAGGACAGGAAACAGGAAAAGTGCCGGGGGCGCGGGGCACGGCGGGCTTTCACGGGTGCCGTCTGGATGACTCCCAAGTCCGCCCTGCGTGGGGATCAAGGTGGGCAGCCACAGCACTTGAAGCACTCAGGCTGATTTCTTGCAGCAGCTGGACCGTGCAACAGCTCCAGGCCTGCTTTGCAAAGCAAGTGAAACAAGTGTGGGTCCTGCACCGCCCTCTATTGGTGGGATTACGCAAAGAACGCTGGAATGGCACAACAGCAAGGAAGCATGCAGCAAGCACACACAGGAGGAGAGGTCAGGACAGAGCGCGGCGCTGAGGGAAAGGTGGAAGCGCAGTTTACAGGGCGCAGGGGCCAAGTAGGGAGGGGAATCATTTGATGTTTCGCCGGAACCATCGGTCAGGTGGTTCCGATGTTTGACGCTTAACCCCGCGATGGTGAGGGAGCATCCGATGCTCCCTCCCCATTGCTAGGCTTCCCCCTCAACGTTGTCTTTGTGTGGGGCGCCGTGCGGCTGCGCAGGCTTGCTGGCAGCTGCACTCACCGTGCGGTACTTTGGGCTGCCGGCTGGCTCTCTTCGTGTCTGGTGCTCACAACCTAAGAGACCGAGGGCCTGAATGAGAGACGGACGCAACGCAGAGGTTACGCAGTGGAGAGCGGTTATTGGTGGTCTGCGCAAGCGTCTTGAGTCCCGCTGCGCACGGGTGAAATGTACTAGTTAGTGTGTTACATGCTTAAGTAGAAAAGGCCAGAGAAACATCGGTCCCGGAACCGATGCTTAGGCCCAAACAATGTTTTGTGAGCAATGCTAAAACCATGGGGCTAGTAGTACTAGCAACGTTCCCTTTCAATGTCCAATCCCCGGGGCAAAGAAGGGAGGGGGTGGACACATCCAGCAAAGCTTCAGAGTTGACACCAGCACAGCAGACACACAGACGCTTTCAAACAAAACCAAGCTGATTTTTACCAGAGATGATCAGGGGAAAGCGCGAACGCAGTCCCCCACTACCACAAATTATGCAGTCGAGTTTCCCGCATTTGGGGAAATCGCAGGGGTCAGCACACCCGGAGTGCAATGGATGAGCCTCGCCCTGGGAGAACCACCTTCGTGATCATGGTATCTCCCCTGCCAGGTAAGTATGAGTTGGACTAGGGCTGGGGAGGCCCGCTGCTCGGGCACACCCCCGTCAACTGAAGGAGGTTTACCTGGGGAGCATGCGCGAAGCGAACTCTCAGCTGAGGTCAACAACTGCAGGGAGGCCACATCTCTTCACCTGGAAGGGTGCCTTGTTGCTGAAGCACCCCCAAACTACATACGCACAAACTAGTGCAAGCATTCCCAGGGCACACTGCAGCAGACGGATTTGCATACGGTGATGTCATCCAAGCAGTCGGCCAAAGCTGGCTGCGAGCCTCGTCGGCGTATGAAAGGAAAAGGACAGGAAACAGGAAAAGTGCCGGGGGCGCGGGGCACGGCGGGCTTTCACGGGTGCCGTCTGGATGACTCCCAAGTCCGCCCTGCGTGGGGATCAAGGTGGGCAGCCACAGCACTTGAAGCACTCAGGCTGATTTCTTGCAGCAGCTGGACCGTGCAACAGCTCCAGGCCTGCTTTGCAAAGCAAGTGAAACAAGTGTGGGTCCTGCACCGCCCTCTATTGGTGGGATTACGCAAAGAACGCTGGAATGGCACAACAGCAAGGAAGCATGCAGCAAGCACACACAGGAGGAGAGGTCAGGACAGAGCGCGGCGCTGAGGGAAAGGTGGAAGCGCAGTTTACAGGGCGCAGGGGCCAAGTAGGGAGGGGAATCATTTGATGTTTCGCCAGGACCATCGGTCAGGTGGTTCCGATGTTTGACGCTTAACCCCGCGATGGTGAGGGAGCATCCGATGCTCCCTCCCCATTGCTAGGCTTCCCCCTCAACGTTGTCTTTGTGTGGGGCGCCGTGCGGCTGCGCAGGCTTGCTGGCAGCTGCACTCACCGTGCGGTACTTTGGGCTGCCGGCTGGCTCTCTTCGTGTCTGGTGCTCACAACCTAAGAGACCGAGGGCCTGATTGAGAGACGGACGCAACGCAGAGGTTACGCAGTGGAGAGCGGTTATTGGTGGTCTGCGCAAGCGTCTTGAGTCCCGCTGCGCACGGGTGAAATGTACTAGTTAGTGTGTTACATGCTTAAGTAGAAAAGGCCAGAGAAACATCGGTCCCGGAACCGATGCTTAGGCCCAAACAATGTTTTGTGAGCAATGCTAAAACCATGGGGCTAGTAGTACTAGCAACGTTCCCTTTCAATGTCCAATCCCCGGGGCAAAGAAGGGAGGGGGTGGACACATCCAGCAAAGCTTCAGAGTTGACACCAGCACAGCAGACACACAGACGCTTTCAAACAAAACCAAGCTGATTTTTACCAGAGATGATCAGGGGAAAGCGCGAACGCAGTCCCCCACTACCACAAATTATGCAGTCGAGTTTCCCGCATTTGGGGAAATCGCAGGGGTCAGCACACCCGGAGTGCAATGGATGAGCCTCGCCCTGGGAGAACCACCTTCGTGATCATGGTATCTCCCCTGCCAGGTAAGTATGAGTTGGACTAGGGCTGGGGAGGCCCGCTGCTCGGGCACACCCCCGTCAACTGAAGGAGGTTTACCTGGGGAGCATGCGCGAAGCGAACTCTCAGCTGAGGTCAACAACTGCAGGGAGGCCACATCTCTTCACCTGGAAGGGTGCCTTGTTGCTGAAGCACCCCCAAACTACATACGCACAAACTAGTGCAAGCATTCCCAGGGCACACTGCAGCAGACGGATTTGCATACGGTGATGTCATCCAAGCAGTCGGCCAAAGCTGGCTGCGAGCCTCGTCGGCGTATGAAAGGAAAAGGACAGGAAACAGGAAAAGTGCCGGGGGCGCGGGGCACGGCGGGCTTTCACGGGTGCCGTCTGGATGACTCCCAAGTCCGCCCTGCGTGGGGATCAAGGTGGGCAGCCACAGCACTTGAAGCACTCAGGCTGATTTCTTGCAGCAGCTGGACCGTGCAACAGCTCCAGGCCTGCTTTGCAAAGCAAGTGAAACAAGTGTGGGTCCTGCACCGCCCTCTATTGGTGGGATTACGCAAAGAACGCTGGAATGGCACAACAGCAAGGAAGCATGCAGCAAGCACACACAGGAGGAGAGGTCAGGACAGAGCGCGGCGCTGAGGGAAAGGTGGAAGCGCAGTTTACAGGGCGCAGGGGCCAAGTAGGGAGGGGAATCATTTGATGTTTCGCCGGAACCATCGGTCAGGTGGTTCCGATGTTTGACGCTTAACCCCGCGATGGTGAGGGAGCATCCGATGCTCCCTCCCCATTGCTAGGCTTCCCCCTCAACGTTGTCTTTGTGTGGGGCGCCGTGCGGCTGCGCAGGCTTGCTGGCAGCTGCACTCACCGTGCGGTACTTTGGGCTGCCGGCTGGCTCTCTTCGTGTCTGGTGCTCACAACCTAAGAGACCGAGGGCCTGAATGAGAGACGGACGCAACGCAGAGGTTACGCAGTGGAGAGCGGTTATTGGTGGTCTGCGCAAGCGTCTTGAGTCCCGCTGCGCACGGGTGAAATGTACTAGTTAGTGTGTTACATGCTTAAGTAGAAAAGGCCAGAGAAACATCGGTCCCGGAACCGATGCTTAGGCCCAAACAATGTTTTGTGAGCAATGCTAAAACCATGGGGCTAGTAGTACTAGCAACGTTCCCTTTCAATGTCCAATCCCCGGGGCAAAGAAGGGAGGGGGTGGACACATCCAGCAAAGCTTCAGAGTTGACACCAGCACAGCAGACACACAGACGCTTTCAAACAAAACCAAGCTGATTTTTACCAGAGATGATCAGGGGAAAGCGCGAACGCAGTCCCCCACTACCCCAAATTATGCAGTCGAGTTTCCCGCATTTGGGGAAATCGCAGGGGTCAGCACACCCGGAGTGCAATGGATGAGCCTCGCCCTGGGAGAACCACCTTCGTGATCATGGTATCTCCCCTGCCAGGTAAGTATGAGTTGGACTAGGGCTGGGGAGGCCCGCTGCTCGGGCACACCCCCGTCAACTGAAGGAGGTTTACCTGGGGAGCATGCGCGAAGCGAACTCTCAGCTGAGGTCAACAACTGCAGGGAGGCCACATCTCTTCACCTGGAAGGGTGCCTTGTTGCTGAAGCACCCCCAAACTACATACGCACAAACTAGTGCAAGCATTCCCAGGGCACACTGCAGCAGACGGATTTGCATACGGTGATGTCATCCAGTCGGCCAAAGCTGGCTGCGAGCCTCGTCGGCGTATGAAAGGAAAAGGACAGGAAACAGGAAAAGTGCCGGGGGCGCGGGGCACGGCGGGCTTTCACGGGTGCCGTCTGGATGACTCCCAAGTCCGCCCTGCGTGGGGATCAAGGTGGGCAGCCACAGCACTTGAAGCACTCAGGCTGATTTCTTGCAGCAGCTGGACCGTGCAACAGCTCCAGGCCTGCTTTGCAAAGCAAGTGAAACAAGTGTGGGTCCTGCACCGCCCTCTATTGGTGGGATTACGCAAAGAACGCTGGAATGGCACAACAGCAAGGAAGCATGCAGCAAGCACACACAGGAGGAGAGGTCAGGACAGAGCGCGGCGCTGAGGGAAAGGTGGAAGCGCAGTTTACAGGGCGCAGGGGCCAAGTAGGGAGGGGAATCATTTGATGTTTCGCCGGAACCATCGGTCAGGTGGTTCCGATGTTTGACGCTTAACCCCGCGATGGTGAGGGAGCATCCGATGCTCCCTCCCCATTGCTAGGCTTCCCCCTCAACGTTGTCTTTGTGTGGGGCGCCGTGCGGCTGCGCAGGCTTGCTGGCAGCTGCACTCACCGTGCGGTACTTTGGGCTGCCGGCTGGCTCTCTTCGTGTCTGGTGCTCACAACCTAAGAGACCGAGGGCCTGAATGAGAGACGGACGCAACGCAGAGGTTACGCAGTGGAGAGCGGTTATTGGTGGTCTGCGCAAGCGTCTTGAGTCCCGCTGCGCACGGGTGAAATGTACTAGTTAGTGTGTTACATGCTTAAGTAGAAAAGGCCAGAGAAACATCGGTCCCGGAACCGATGCTTAGGCCCAAACAATGTTTTGTGAGCAATGCTAAAACCATGGGGCTAGTAGTACTAGCAACGTTCCCTTTCAATGTCCAATCCCCGGGGCAAAGAAGGGAGGGGGTGGACACATCCAGCAAAGCTTCAGAGTTGACACCAGCACAGCAGACACACAGACGCTTTCAAACAAAACCAAGCTGATTTTTACCAGAGATGATCAGGGGAAAGCGCGAACGCAGTCCCCCACTACCCCAAATTATGCAGTCGAGTTTCCCGCATTTGGGGAAATCGCAGGGGTCAGCACACCCGGAGTGCAATGGATGAGCCTCGCCCTGGGAGAACCACCTTCGTGATCATGGTATCTCCCCTGCCAGGTAAGTATGAGTTGGACTAGGGCTGGGGAGGCCCGCTGCTCGGGCACACCCCCGTCAACTGAAGGAGGTTTACCTGGGGAGCATGCGCGAAGCGAACTCTCAGCTGAGGTCAACAACTGCAGGGAGGCCACATCTCTTCACCTGGAAGGGTGCCTTGTTGCTGAAGCACCCCCAAACTACATACGCACAAACTAGTGCAAGCATTCCCAGGGCACACTGCAGCAGACGGATTTGCATACGGTGATGTCATCCAGTCGGCCAAAGCTGGCTGCGAGCCTCGTCGGCGTATGAAAGGAAAAGGACAGGAAACAGGAAAAGTGCCGGGGGCGCGGGGCACGGCGGGCTTTCACGGGTGCCGTCTGGATGACTCCCAAGTCCGCCCTGCGTGGGGATCAAGGTGGGCAGCCACAGCACTTGAAGCACTCAGGCTGATTTCTTGCAGCAGCTGGACCGTGCAACAGCTCCAGGCCTGCTTTGCAAAGCAAGTGAAACAAGTGTGGGTCCTGCACCGCCCTCTATTGGTGGGATTACGCAAAGAACGCTGGAATGGCACAACAGCAAGGAAGCATGCAGCAAGCACACACAGGAGGAGAGGTCAGGACAGAGCGCGGCGCTGAGGGAAAGGTGGAAGCGCAGTTTACAGGGCGCAGGGGCCAGGTAGGGAGGGGAATCATTTGATGTTTCGCCGGAACCATCGGTCAGGTGGTTCCGATGTTTGACGCTTAACCCCGCGATGGTGAGGGAGCATCCGATGCTCCCTCCCCATTGCTAGGCTTCCCCCTCAACGTTGTCTTTGTGTGGGGCGCCGTGCTTGCTGGCAGCTGCACTCACCGTGCGGTACTTTGGGCTGCCGGCTGGCTCTCTTCGTGTCTGGTGCTCACAACCTAAGAGACCGAGGGCCTGATTGAGAGACGGACGCAACGCAGAGGTTACGCAGTGGAGAGCGGTTATTGGTGGTCTGCGCAAGCGTCTTGAGTCCCGCTGCGCACGGGTGAAATGTACTAGTTAGTGTGTTACATGCTTAAGTAGAAAAGGCCAGAGAAACATCGGTCCCGGAACCGATGCTTAGGCCCAAACAATGTTTTGTGAGCAATGCTAAAACCATGGGGCTAGTAGTACTAGCAACGTTCCCTTTCAATGTCCAATCCCCGGGGCAAAGAAGGGAGGGGGTGGACACATCCAGCAAAGCTTCAGAGTTGACACCAGCACAGCAGACACACAGACGCTTTCAAACAAAACCAAGCTGATTTTTACCAGAGATGATCAGGGGAAAGCGCGAACGCAGTCCCCCACTACCACAAATTATGCAGTCGAGTTTCCCGCATTTGGGGAAATCGCAGGGGTCAGCACACCCGGAGTGCAATGGATGAGCCTCGCCCTGGGAGAACCACCTTCGTGATCATGGTATCTCCCCTGCCAGGTAAGTATGAGTTGGACTAGGGCTGGGGAGGCCCGCTGCTCGGGCACACCCCCGTCAACTGAAGGAGGTTTACCTGGGGAGCATGCGCGAAGCGAACTCTCAGCTGAGGTCAACAACTGCAGGGAGGCCACATCTCTTCACCTGGAAGGGTGCCTTGTTGCTGAAGCACCCCCAAACTACATACGCACAAACTAGTGCAAGCATTCCCAGGGCACACTGCAGCAGACGGATTTGCATACGGTGATGTCATCCAAGCAGTCGGCCAAAGCTGGCTGCGAGCCTCGTCGGCGTATGAAAGGAAAAGGACAGGAAACAGGAAAAGTGCCGGGGGCGCGGGGCACGGCGGGCTTTCACGGGTGCCGTCTGGATGACTCCCAAGTCCGCCCTGCGTGGGGATCAAGGTGGGCAGCCACAGCACTTGAAGCACTCAGGCTGATTTCTTGCAGCAGCTGGACCGTGCAACAGCTCCAGGCCTGCTTTGCAAAGCAAGTGAAACAAGTGTGGGTCCTGCACCGCCCTCTATTGGTGGGATTACGCAAAGAACGCTGGAATGGCACAACAGCAAGGAAGCATGCAGCAAGCACACACAGGAGGAGAGGTCAGGACAGAGCGCGGCGCTGAGGGAAAGGTGGAAGCGCAGTTTACAGGGCGCAGGGGCCAAGTAGGGAGGGGAATCATTTGATGTTTCGCCGGAACCATCGGTCAGGTGGTTCCGATGTTTGACGCTTAACCCCGCGATGGTGAGGGAGCATCCGATGCTCCCTCCCCATTGCTAGGCTTCCCCCTCAACGTTGTCTTTGTGTGGGGCGCCGTGCGGCTGCGCAGGCTTGCTGGCAGCTGCACTCACCGTGCGGTACTTTGGGCTGCCGGCTGGCTCTCTTCGTGTCTGGTGCTCACAACCTAAGAGACCGAGGGCCTGATTGAGAGACGGACGCAACGCAGAGGTTACGCAGTGGAGAGCGGTTATTGGTGGTCTGCGCAAGCGTCTTGAGTCCCGCTGCGCATGGGTGAAATGTACTAGTTAGTGTGTTACATGCTTAAGTAGAAAAGGCCAGAGAAACATCGGTCCCGGAACCGATGCTTAGGCCCAAACAATGTTTTGTGAGCAATGCTAAAACCATGGGGCTAGTAGTACTAGCAACGTTCCCTTTCAATGTCCAATCCCCGGGGCAAAGAAGGGAGGGGGTGGACACATCCAGCAAAGCTTCAGAGTTGACACCAGCACAGCAGACACACAGACGCTTTCAAACAAAACCAAGCTGATTTTTACCAGAGATGATCAGGGGAAAGCGCGAACGCAGTCCCCCACTACCACAAATTATGCAGTCGAGTTTCCCGCATTTGGGGAAATCGCAGGGGTCAGCACACCCGGAGTGCAATGGATGAGCCTCGCCCTGGGAGAACCACCTTCGTGATCATGGTATCTCCCCTGCCAGGTAAGTATGAGTTGGACTAGGGCTGGGGAGGCCCGCTGCTCGGGCACACCCCCGTCAACTGAAGGAGGTTTACCTGGGGAGCATGCGCGAAGCGAACTCTCAGCTGAGGTCAACAACTGCAGGGAGGCCACATCTCTTCACCTGGAAGGGTGCCTTGTTGCTGAAGCACCCCCAAACTACATACGCACAAACTAGTGCAAGCATTCCCAGGGCACACTGCAGCAGACGGATTTGCATACGGTGATGTCATCCAAGCAGTCGGCCAAAGCTGGCTGCGAGCCTCGTCGGCGTATGAAAGGAAAAGGACAGGAAACAGGAAAAGTGCCGGGGGCGCGGGGCACGGCGGGCTTTCACGGGTGCCGTCTGGATGACTCCCAAGTCCGCCCTGCGTGGGGATCAAGGTGGGCAGCCACAGCACTTGAAGCACTCAGGCTGATTTCTTGCAGCAGCTGGACCGTGCAACAGCTCCAGGCCTGCTTTGCAAAGCAAGTGAAACAAGTGTGGGTCCTGCACCGCCCTCTATTGGTGGGATTACGCAAAGAACGCTGGAATGGCACAACAGCAAGGAAGCATGCAGCAAGCACACACAGGAGGAGAGGTCAGGACAGAGCGCGGCGCTGAGGGAAAGGTGGAAGCGCAGTTTACAGGGCGCAGGGGCCAAGTAGGGAGGGGAATCATTTGATGTTTCGCCGGAACCATCGGTCAGGTGGTTCCGATGTTTGACGCTTAACCCCGCGATGGTGAGGGAGCATCCGATGCTCCCTCCCCATTGCTAGGCTTCCCCCTCAACGTTGTCTTTGTGTGGGGCGCCGTGCGGCTGCGCAGGCTTGCTGGCAGCTGCACTCACCGTGCGGTACTTTGGGCTGCCGGCTGGCTCTCTTCGTGTCTGGTGCTCACAACCTAAGAGACCGAGGGCCTGATTGAGAGACGGACGCAACGCAGAGGTTACGCAGTGGAGAGCGGTTATTGGTGGTCTGCGCAAGCGTCTTGAGTCCCGCTGCGCACGGGTGAAATGTACTAGTTAGTGTGTTACATGCTTAAGTAGAAAAGGCCAGAGAAACATCGGTCCCGGAACCGATGCTTAGGCCCAAACAATGTTTTGTGAGCAATGCTAAAACCATGGGGCTAGTAGTACTAGCAACGTTCCCTTTCAATGTCCAATCCCCGGGGCAAAGAAGGGAGGGGGTGGACACATCCAGCAAAGCTTCAGAGTTGACACCAGCACAGCAGACACACAGACGCTTTCAAACAAAACCAAGCTGATTTTTACCAGAGATGATCAGGGGAAAGCGCGAACGCAGTCCCCCACTACCACAAATTATGCAGTCGAGTTTCCCGCATTTGGGGAAATCGCAGGGGTCAGCACACCCGGAGTGCAATGGATGAGCCTCGCCCTGGGAGAACCACCTTCGTGATCATGGTATCTCCCCTGCCAGGTAAGTATGAGTTGGACTAGGGCTGGGGAGGCCCGCTGCTCGGGCACACCCCCGTCAACTGAAGGAGGTTTACCTGGGGAGCATGCGCGAAGCGAACTCTCAGCTGAGGTCAACAACTGCAGGGAGGCCACATCTCTTCACCTGGAAGGGTGCCTTGTTGCTGAAGCACCCCCAAACTACATACGCACAAACTAGTGCAAGCATTCCCAGGGCACACTGCAGCAGACGGATTTGCATACGGTGATGTCATCCAAGCAGTCGGCCAAAGCTGGCTGCGAGCCTCGTCGGCGTATGAAAGGAAAAGGACAGGAAACAGGAAAAGTGCCGGGGGCGCGGGGCACGGCGGGCTTTCACGGGTGCCGTCTGGATGACTCCCAAGTCCGCCCTGCGTGGGGATCAAGGTGGGCAGCCACAGCACTTGAAGCACTCAGGCTGATTTCTTGCAGCAGCTGGACCGTGCAACAGCTCCAGGCCTGCTTTGCAAAGCAAGTGAAACAAGTGTGGGTCCTGCACCGCCCTCTATTGGTGGGATTACGCAAAGAACGCTGGAATGGCACAACAGCAAGGAAGCATGCAGCAAGCACACACAGGAGGAGAGGTCAGGACAGAGCGCGGCGCTGAGGGAAAGGTGGAAGCGCAGTTTACAGGGCGCAGGGGCCAGGTAGGGAGGGGAATCATTTGATGTTTCGCCGGAACCATCGGTCAGGTGGTTCCGATGTTTGACGCTTAACCCCGCGATGGTGAGGGAGCATCCGATGCTCCCTCCCCATTGCTAGGCTTCCCCCTCAACGTTGTCTTTGTGTGGGGCGCCGTGCTTGCTGGCAGCTGCACTCACCGTGCGGTACTTTGGGCTGCCGGCTGGCTCTCTTCGTGTCTGGTGCTCACAACCTAAGAGACCGAGGGCCTGATTGAGAGACGGACGCAACGCAGAGGTTACGCAGTGGAGAGCGGTTATTGGTGGTCTGCGCAAGCGTCTTGAGTCCCGCTGCGCACGGGTGAAATGTACTAGTTAGTGTGTTACATGCTTAAGTAGAAAAGGCCAGAGAAACATCGGTCCCGGAACCGATGCTTAGGCCCAAACAATGTTTTGTGAGCAATGCTAAAACCATGGGGCTAGTAGTACTAGCAACGTTCCCTTTCAATGTCCAATCCCCGGGGCAAAGAAGGGAGGGGGTGGACACATCCAGCAAAGCTTCAGAGTTGACACCAGCACAGCAGACACACAGACGCTTTCAAACAAAACCAAGCTGATTTTTACCAGAGATGATCAGGGGAAAGCGCGAACGCAGTCCCCCACTACCACAAATTATGCAGTCGAGTTTCCCGCATTTGGGGAAATCGCAGGGGTCAGCACACCCGGAGTGCAATGGATGAGCCTCGCCCTGGGAGAACCACCTTCGTGATCATGGTATCTCCCCTGCCAGGTAAGTATGAGTTGGACTAGGGCTGGGGAGGCCCGCTGCTCGGGCACACCCCCGTCAACTGAAGGAGGTTTACCTGGGGAGCATGCGCGAAGCGAACTCTCAGCTGAGGTCAACAACTGCAGGGAGGCCACATCTCTTCACCTGGAAGGGTGCCTTGTTGCTGAAGCACCCCCAAACTACATACGCACAAACTAGTGCAAGCATTCCCAGGGCACACTGCAGCAGACGGATTTGCATACGGTGATGTCATCCAAGCAGTCGGCCAAAGCTGGCTGCGAGCCTCGTCGGCGTATGAAAGGAAAAGGACAGGAAACAGGAAAAGTGCCGGGGGCGCGGGGCACGGCGGGCTTTCACGGGTGCCGTCTGGATGACTCC
>JAUIMM010001995.1:0-82230 GCA_031769625.1 Taudactylus pleione | reverse complement strand
TCTGCCGGGTGCCGGGTCACCTTACTTATATATAGCTGTAATCTGCCGGGTGTCGGGTCTCCTTACTTATATATAGCTGTAATCTGCTGGGTGCCGGGTCAATTTACTTGTTATATAGCTGTAATCTGCCGGGTGTCGGGTCACCTTCCTTATATATAGCTGTAATCTTCCGGGTGCCGGGTCACCTTACTTATATATAGCTGTAATCTGCCGGGTGCCGGGTCACCTTACTTATATATAGCTGTAATCTGCCGGGTGCCGGGTCACCTTACTTATATATAGCTGTAATCTGCCGGGTGCCGGGTCACCTTACTTATATATAGCTGTAATCTGCCGGGTGTCGGGTCACCTTACTTATATATAGCTGTAATCTGCAGGGTGCCGGGTCACCTTACTTATATATAGCTGTAATCTGCCGGCTGCCGGGTCACCTTACTTATATATAGCTGTAATCTGCCAGGTGCCGGGTCACCTTACTTATATATAGCTGTAATCTGCCGGGTGCCGTGTCACCTTACTTATATATAGCTGTAATCTGCCGGGTGCCGGGTCACCCTTACTTATATATAGCTGTAATCTGCCGGGTGCCGGGTCACCTTACTTATATATAGCTGTAATCTGCCGGGTGCCGGGTCACCTTACTTATATATAGCTGTAGTCTGCCGGGTCACCTTACTTATATATAGCTGTAATCTGCCGGGTGCCAGGTCACCTTACTTATATATAGCTGTAATCTGCCGGGTGCCGGGTCACCTTACTTATATATAGCTGTAATCTGCCGGGTGCCGTGTCACCTTACTTATATATAGCTGTAATCTGCCGGGTGCCGGGTCACCTTACTTATATATAGCTGTAATCTGCCGGGTGTCGGGTCTCCTTACTTATATATAGCTGTAATCTGCCGGGTGTCGGGTCTCCTTACTTATATATAGCTGTAATCTGCTCTGTGCCGGGTCAATTTACTTGTTATATAGCTGTAATCTGCTGGGTGTCGGGTCACCTTCCTTATATATAGCTGTAATCTGCCGGGTGCCGGGTCACCTTACTTATATATAGCTGTAATCTGCAGGGTGCCGGGTCACCTTACTTATATATAGCTGTAATCTGCCGGGTGTCGGGTCACCTTACTTATATATAGCTGTAATCTGCCGGGTGCAGGGTCACCTTACTTATATATAGCTGTAATCTGCCGTGTCACCTTACTTATATATAGCTGTAATCTGCCGGGTGCCGGTTCACCATACTTATATATAGCTGTAATCTGCCAGGTGCCGGGTCACCTTACTTATATATAGCTGTAATCTGCCGGGTGCCGGGTCACCTTACTTATATATAGCTGTAATCTGCCGGGTGCCGGGTCACCTTACTTATATATAACTGTAATCTGCCGGGTGTCGGGTCTCCTTACTTATATATAGCTGTAATCTGCCGGGTGTCGGGTCACCTTACTTATATATAGCTGTAATCTGCCGGGTGCCGGGTCACCTTACTTGTTTGATAGCTGTAATCTGCCGGGTGCCGGGTCACCTTACTTATATATAACTGTAATCTGCCGGGTGCCGGGTCACCTTACTTATATATAGCTGTAATCTGCCGTGTGCCGGGTCACCTTACTTATATATAGCTGTAATCTGCCGGGTGCCGGGTCACCTTACTTATATATAGCTGTAATCCCCCGGGTGCCGGGTCACCTTACTTATATATAGCTGTAATCTGCCGGGTCACCTTACTTATATATAGCTGTAATCTGCCCGGTGCCGGGTCACCTTACTTATATATAGCTGTAATCTGCCAGGTGCCGGGTCACCTTACTTATATATAGCTGTAATCTGCCGGGTGCCGGGTCACCTTACTTATATATAGCTGTAATCTACCGGGTGACGGGTCACCTTACTTATATATAGCTGTAATCTACCGGGTGCCGGGTCACCTTACTTATATATAGCTGTAATCTGCCGGGTCACCTTACTTATATATAGCTGTGATCTGCCGGGTCACCTTACTTACATATAGCTGTGATCTGCCGGGTGCCGGGTCACCTTACTTATATATAGCTGTAATCTACCGGGTGCCGGGTCACATTACTTATATATAGCTGTAATCTGCCGGGTGCCAGGTCACCTTACTTATATATAGCTGTAATCTGCCGAGTCACCTTACTTATATATAGCTGTAATCTGCCGGGTGCCGGGTCACCTTACTTATATATAGCTGTAATCTGCCGGGTGCCGGGACACCTTACTTATATATAGCTGTAATCTGCCGGGTGTCGGGTCTCCTTACTTATATATAGCTGTAATATGCCGGGTGCCGGGTCACCTTACTTATATAAAGCCGTAATCTGCCGGGTGTCGGGTCACCTTACTTATATATAGCCGTAATCTGCCGGGTGTCGGGTCACATTAATTATATATAGCTGTAATCTGCCGGGTGTCGGGTCACCTTACTTATATATAGCTGTAATCTGCCGGGTGTCGGGTCACCTTACTTATATATAGCTGTAATCTGCCGGGTGTCGGGTCACCTTACTTATATATAGCTGTAATCTGCCGGGTGCTGGGTCAGTTTACTTATATATAGCTGTAATCTGCCGGGTGTCGGGTCACCTTACTTATATATAGCTGTAATCTGCCGGGTGCCGGGTCACCTTACTTGTTATATAGCTGTAATCTGCCGGGTGCCGGGTCACCTTACTTATATATAGCTGTAATCTGCCGGGTGCCGGGACACCTTACTTATATATAGTTGTAATCTGCCGGGTGTCGGGTCACCTTACTTATATATAGCTGTAATCTGCCGGGTGTCGGGTCTCCTTACTTATATATAGCTGTATTCTGCCGGGGGTCGGGTCACCTTACTTATATATAGCTGTAATCTGCCGGGTGCCGGGTCACCTTACTTATACATAGCTGTAATCTGCAGGGTGTAGGGTCACCTTACTTATATATAGCTGTAATCTGCCGGGTGCCGGGTCACCTTACTTATATATAGCTGTAATCGGGTGCTGGGTCACCTTACTTATATATAGCTGTAATCTGCCATGTGCAGGGTCACCTTACTTATATATAGCTGTAATCTGCCGGGTGTCGGGTCACCTTACTTATATATAGCTGTAATCTGCCGGGTGCTGGGTCACCTTACTTATATATAGCTGTAATCTGCCGGGTCACCTTACTTATATATAGCTGTAATCTGCCGGGTGCCGGGTCACCTTACTTATATATAGCTGTAATCTGCCGGGTCCCGAGTCACCTTACTTATATATAGCTGTAATCTGCCGGGTGTCGGGTCACCTTACTTATATATACCTGTAATCTGCCGGGCGCCGGGTCACCTTACTTATATATAGCTGTAATCTGCCGGGTGCCGGGTCACCTTACTTATACATAGCTGTAATCTGCCGGGTGCCGGGTCACCTTACTTATATATAGCTGTAATCTGCCAGGTGTCGGGTCACCTTACTTATATATAGCTGTAATCTGCCGGGTGCAGGGTCACCTTACTTATATATAGCTGTAATCTGCTGGGTTACTTTACTTATATATAGCTGTAATCTGCCGGGTGCCGGGTCACCTTACTTATATATAGCTGTAGTCTGCCGGGTCACCTTACTTATATATAGCTGTAATCTGCCGGGTGCCGGGTCACCTTACTTATATATAGCTGTAATCTGCCGGGTTGCCGGGTCACCTTACTTATATATAGCTGTAATCTGCCGGGTGTCGGGTCTCCTTACTTATATATAGCTGTAATCTGCCGGGTGTCGGGTCTCCTTACTTATATATAGCTGTAATCTGCTGGGTGCCGGGTCAATTTACTTGTTATATAGCTGTAATCTGCCGGGTGTCGGGTCACCTTCCTTATATATAGCTGTAATCTGCCGGGTGCCCGGGTCACCTTACTTATATATAGCTGTAATCTGCCGGGTGCCGGGTCACTTTACTTATATATAGCTGTAATCTGCCGGGTGCCGGGTCACCTTACTTATATATAGCTGTAATCTGCCGGGTGCCGGGTCACCTTACTTATATATAGCTGTAATCTGCCGGGTGCCGGGTCACATTACTTATATATAGCTGTAATCTGCCGGGTGCCGAGTCACCTTATTTATATATAGCTGTAATCTGCCGGGTCACCTTACTTATATATAGCTGTAATCTGCCGGGTCACCTTACTTATATAAAGCTGTAATCTGCCCGGGTGCCGGGTCACCTTACTTATATATAGCTGTAATCTGCCGGGTGCCGGGTCACCTTACTTATATATAGCTGTAATCTGCCGGGTGCCGGGTCACTTTACTTATATATAGCTGTAATCTGCCGGGTGTCGGGTCACCTTACTTATATATAGCTGTAATCTGCCGGGTGCCGGGTCACCTTACTTATATATAGCTTTAATCTGCCGGGTGCCGGGTTACCTTACTTATATATAGCTGTAATCTGCCGGGTGCCGGGTCACCTTACTTATATATAGCTGTAATCTGCCGGGTGCCGGGTCACCTTACTTATATATAGCTGTAATCTGCCGGGTGCCGGGTCACCTTACTTATATATAGCTGTAATCTGCCGGGTCACCTTACTTATATATAGCTGTAATCTGCCGGGTGCCGGGTCACCTTACTTATATATAGCTGTAATCTGCCGGGTGCTGGGTCACCTTACTTATATATAGCTGTAATCTGCCGGGTGCCGGGTCACCTTACTTATATATAGCTGTAATCTGCCGGGTGCCGGGTCACCTTACTTATATATAGCTGTAATCTGCCGGGTGCAGGGTCACCTTACTTATATATAGATGTAATCTGCCGGGTGCCGGGTCAACTTACTTATATATAGCTGTAATCTGCCGGGTGCCGGGTCACCTTACTTATATATAGCTGTAATCTGCCGGGTCACCTTACTTTTATATAGCTGTAATCTGCCGGGTGCCGGGTCACCTTACTTATATATAGCTGTAATCTGCCGGGAGCCGGGTCACCTTACTTATATATAGCTGTAATCTGCCGGGTGCCGGGGCACCTTACTTATATATAGCTGTAATCTGCCAGGTGCCGGGTCACCTTACTTATATATAGCTGTAATCTGCCGGGTGCCGGGGCACCTTACTTATATATAGCTGTAATCTGCCGGGTGCCGGGTCACCTTACTTATATATAGCTGTAATCTGCCGGGTGCCGGGTCACCTTACTTATATATAGCTGTAATCTGCCGGGTGCCGGGTCACCTTACTTATATATAGCTGTAATCTGCCGGGTGCCTTGTCACCTTACTTATATATAGCTGTAATCTGCCGGGTGCCGGGTCACCTTACTTATATATAGCTGTAATCTGCTGGGTGCCGGGTCACCTTACTTATATATAGCTGTAATCTGCCGGGTGTCGGGTCACCTTACTTATATATAGCTGTAATCTGCCGGGTGCCATGTCACTTTATATATAGCTGTAATCTGCCGGGTGCCGGGTCACCTTACTTATATATAGATGTAATCTGCCCGGTCCCGGGTCACCTTACTTATATATAGCTGTAATTTGCCGGGTGCCGGGTCACCTTACTTATATATAGCTGTAATCTGCCGGGTCACCTTACTTATATATAGCTGTAATCTGCCGGGTGCCGGGTCACCTTACTTCAATATAGCTGTAATCTGCCAGGAGCCGGTTCACCTTACTTATATATAGCTGTTATCTACCGGGCGCCGGGTCACCTTACTTATATATAGCTGTAATCTGCCAGGAGCCGGGTCACCTTATTTATATATAGCTGTAATCTGCCGGGCGCCGGGTCACCTTACTTATAAATAGCTGTAATCTGCCGGATGTCGGGTCACCTTACTTATATATAGCTGTAATCTGCCGGGTGCCGGGTCACCTTGCTTGTTATATAGCTGTAATCTGCCAGGTGCCGGGTCACCTTACTTATATATAGCTGTAATCTGCCAGGTGCCGGGTCACCTTACTTATATATAGCTGTAATCGGGTGCTGGGTCACCTTTATTATATATAGCTGTAATCTGCCAGGTGCCGGGTCACCTTAGTTATATATAGCTGTAATCTGCCAGGTGCCGGGTCACCTTACTTATATATAGCTGTAATCTGCCGGGTGTCGGGTCACCTTACTTATATATAGCTGTAATCTGCCGGGTGCTGGGTCACCTTACTTATATATAGCTGTAATCTGCCGGGTGCCGGGTCACCTTACATATATATAGCTGTAATCTGCCGTGTCACCTTACTTATATATAGCTGTAATCTGCCGGGTGCCGGTTCACCATACTTATATATAGCTGTAATCTGCCAGGTGCCGGGTCACCTTACTTATATATAGCTGTAATCTGCCGGGTGCTGGGTCACCTTTCTTATATATAGCTGTAATCTGCCGGGTGCCGGGTCACCTTACTTATATATAACTGTAATCTGCCGGGTGTCGGGTCTCCTTACTTATATATAGCTGTAATCTGCTGGGTGTCGGGTCACCTTACTTATATATAGCTGTAATCTGCCGGGTGCCGGGTCACCTTACTTGTTTGATAGCTGTAATCTGCCGGGTGCCGGGTCACCTTACTTATATATAGCTGTTATCTGCCGGGTGCCGGGTCACCTTACTTATATATAGCTGTAATCCCCCGGGTGCCGGGTCACCTTACTTATATATAGCTGTAATCTGCCGGGTCACCTTACTTATATATAGCTGTAATCTGACCGGTGCCGGGTCACCTTACTTATATATAGCTGTAATCTGCCAGGTGCCGGGTCACCTTTCTTATATATAGCTGTAATCTGCCGGGTGCCGGGTCACCTTACTTATATATAGCTGTAATCTACCGGGTGCCGGGTCACCTTACTTATATATAGCTGTAATCTACCGGGTGCCGGGTCACTTTACTTATATATAGCTGTAATCTGCCGGGTGCCGGGTCACCTTACTTACATATAGCTGTGATCTGCCGGGTGCCGGGTCACCTTACTTACATATAGCTGTGATCTGCCGGGTGCCGGGTCACCTTACTTATATATAGCTGTAATCTACCGGGTGCCGGGTCACATTACTTATATATAGCTGTAATCTGCCGGGTGCCAGGTCACCTTACTTATATATAGCTGTAATCTGCCGTGTCACCTATCTTATATATAGCTGTAATCTGCCGGGTGCTGGGTCACCTTACTTATATATAGCTGTAATCTGCCGGGTGCCGGGACACCTTACTTATATATAGCTGTAATCTGCCGGGTGTCGGGTCTCCTTACTTATATATAGCTGTATTCTGCCGGGGGTCGGGTCACCTTACTTATATATAGCTGTAATCTGCCGGGTGCAGGGTCACCTTACTTATATATAGATGTAATCTGCCGGGTGCCGGGTCAACTTACTTATATATAGCTGTAATCTGCCGGGTGCCGGGTCACCTTACTTATATATAGCTGTAATCTGCCGGGTCACCTTACTTTTATATAGCTGTAATCTGCCGGGTGCCGGGTCAACTTACTTATATATAGCTGTAATCTGCCGGGTGCCGGGTCACCTTACTTATATATAGCTGTAATCTGCCGGGTCACCTTACTTTTATATAGCTGTAATCTGCCGGGTGCCGGGTCACCTTACTTATATATAGCTGTAATCTGCCGGGAGCCGGGTCACCTTACTTATATATAGCTGTAATCTGCCGGGTGCCGGGGCACCTTACTTATATATAGCTGTAATCTGCCGGGTGCCGGGTCACCTTACTTATATATAGCTGTAATCTGCCGGGTGCCGGGGCACCTTACTTATATATAGCTGTAATCTGCCGGGTGCCGGGTCACCTTACTTATATATAGCTGTAATCTGCCGGGTGCCGGGTCACCTTACTTATATATAGCTGTAATCTGCCGGGTGCCGGGTCACCTTACTTATATATAGCTGTAATCTGCCGGGTGCCTTGTCACCTTACTTATATATAGCTGTAATCTGCCGGGTGCCGGGTCACCTTACTTATATATAGCTGTAATCTGCTGGGTGCCGGGTCACCTTACTTATATATAGCTGTAATCTGCCGGGTGTCGGGTCACCTTACTTATATATAGCTGTAATCTGCCGGGTGCCATGTCACTTTATATATAGCTGTAATCTGCCGGGTGCCGGGTCACCTTACTTATATATAGATGTAATCTGCCCGGTCCCGGGTCACCTTACTTATATATAGCTGTAATCTGCCGGGTGCCGGGTCACCTTACTTATATATAGCTGTAATCTGCCGGGTCACCTTACTTATATATAGCTGTAATCTGCCGGGTGCCGGGTCACCTTACTTCAATATAGCTGTAATCTGCCAGGAGCCGGTTCACCTTACTTATATATAGCTGTTATCTACCGGGCGCCGGGTCACCTTACTTATATATAGCTGTAATCTGCCAGGAGCCGGGTCACCTTATTTATATATAGCTGTAATCTGCCGGGCGCCGGGTCACCTTACTTATAAATAGCTGTAATCTGCCGGATGTCGGGTCACCTTACTTATATATAGCTGTAATCTGCCGGGTGCCGGGTCACCTTGCTTGTTATATAGCTGTAATCTGCCAGGTGCCGGGTCACCTTACTTATATATAGCTGTAATCTGCCAGGTGCCGGGTCACCTTACTTATATATAGCTGTAATCGGGTGCTGGGTCACCTTTATTATATATAGCTGTAATCTGCCAGGTGCCGGGTCACCTTAGTTATATATAGCTGTAATCTGCCAGGTGCCGGGTCACCTTACTTATATATAGCTGTAATCTGCCGGGTGTCGGGTCACCTTACTTATATATAGCTGTAATCTGCCGGGTGCTGGGTCACCTTACTTATATATAGCTGTAATCTGCCGGGTGCCGGGTCACCTTACATATATATAGCTGTAATCTGCCGTGTCACCTTACTTATATATAGCTGTAATCTGCCGGGTGCCGGTTCACCATACTTATATATAGCTGTAATCTGCCAGGTGCCGGGTCACCTTACTTATATATAGCTGTAATCTGCCGGGTGCTGGGTCACCTTTCTTATATATAGCTGTAATCTGCCGGGTGCCGGGTCACCTTACTTATATATAACTGTAATCTGCCGGGTGTCGGGTCTCCTTACTTATATATAGCTGTAATCTGCTGGGTGTCGGGTCACCTTACTTATATATAGCTGTAATCTGCCGGGTGCCGGGTCACCTTACTTGTTTGATAGCTGTAATCTGCCGGGTGCCGGGTCACCTTACTTATATATAGCTGTTATCTGCCGGGTGCCGGGTCACCTTACTTATATATAGCTGTAATCCCCCGGGTGCCGGGTCACCTTACTTATATATAGCTGTAATCTGCCGGGTCACCTTACTTATATATAGCTGTAATCTGACCGGTGCCGGGTCACCTTACTTATATATAGCTGTAATCTGCCAGGTGCCGGGTCACCTTTCTTATATATAGCTGTAATCTGCCGGGTGCCGGGTCACCTTACTTATATATAGCTGTAATCTACCGGGTGCCGGGTCACCTTACTTATATATAGCTGTAATCTACCGGGTGCCGGGTCACTTTACTTACATATAGCTGTAATCTGCCGGGTGCCGGGTCACCTTACTTACATATAGCTGTGATCTGCCGGGTGCCGGGTCACCTTACTTACATATAGCTGTGATCTGCCGGGTGCCGGGTCACCTTACTTATATATAGCTGTAATCTACCGGGTGCCGGGTCACATTACTTATATATAGCTGTAATCTGCCGGGTGCCAGGTCACCTTACTTATATATAGCTGTAATCTGCCGTGTCACCTATCTTATATATAGCTGTAATCTGCCGGGTGCTGGGTCACCTTACTTATATATAGCTGTAATCTGCCGGGTGCCGGGACACCTTACTTATATATAGCTGTAATCTGCCGGGTGTCGGGTCTCCTTACTTATATATAGCTGTATTCTGCCGGGGGTCGGGTCACCTTACTTATATATAGCTGTAATCTGCCGGGTGTCGGGTCACCTTACTTATATATAGCTGTAATATGCCGGGTGCCGGGTCACCTTACTTATATAAAGCCGTAATCTGCCGGGTGTCGGGTCACCTTACTTATATATAGCCGTAATCTGCCGGGTGTCGGGTCACATTAATTATATATAGCTGTAATCTGCCGGGTGTCGGGTCACCTTACTTATATATAGCTGTAATCTGCCGGGTGCCGGGTCAGCTTACTTATATATAGCTGTAATCTGCCGGGTGTCGAGTCACCTTACTTATATATAGCTGTAATCTGCCGGGTGCCGGGTCACCTTACTTGTTATATAGCTGTAATCTGCCGGGTGCCGGGTCACCTTACTTATATATAGCTGTAATCTGCCGGGTGCCGGGACACCTTACTTATATATAGTTGTAATCTGCCGGGTGTCGGGTCACCTTACTTATATATAGCTGTAATCTGCCGGGTGCCGGGTCACCTTAGTTATATATAGCTGTAATCTGCCGGGGGTCGGGTCACCTTACTTATATATAGCTGAAATCTGCAGGGTGTAGGGTCACCTTACTTATATATAGCTGTAATCTGCCGGGTGCCGGGTCACCTTACTTATATATAGCTGTAATCGGGTGCTGGGTCACCTTACTTATATATAGCTGTAATCTGCCGTGTGCCGGGTCACCTTACTTATATATAGCTGTAATCTGCCGGGTGTCGGGTCACCTTACTTATATATAGCTGTAATCTGCCGGGTGCTGGGTCACCTTACTTATATATAGCTGTAATCTGCCGGGTCACCTTACTTATATATAGCTGTAATCTGCCGGGTGACGGGTCACCTTACTTATATATAGCTGTATTCTGCCGGGTGCCGGGTCACCTTACTTATATATAGCTGTAATCTGCCGGGTGTCGGGTCACCTTACTTATATATACCTGTAATCTGCCGGGCGCCGGATCACCTTACTTATATATAGCTGTAATCTGCCGGGTGCCGGGTCCCCTTACTTATATATAGCTGTAATCCCCCGGGTGCCGGGTCACTTTACTTATATATAGCTGTAATCTGCCGGGTCACCTTACTTATATATAGCTGTAATCTGCCAGGTCACCTTACTTATATATAGCTGTAATCTGCCGGGTGCCGGGTCACCTTACTTATATATAGCTGTAATCTGCCTGGTGCCGGGGCACTTTACTTATATATAGCTGTAATCTGCCGGGTGCCGGGTCACCTTACTTATATATAGCTGTAATCTGCCGGGTGCCGGGTTACATTACTTATATATAGCTGTAATCTGCCGGGTGCCGGGTCACCTTACTTATATATAGCTGTAATCTGCAGAGGTGCCGGGTCACCTTACTTATATATAGCTGTAATCTGCCGGGTGCCCTGTCACCTTACTTATATATAGCTGTAATCTGCCGGGTGTCGGGTCACCTTACTTATATATAGCTGTAATCTTCCGGGTGCCGGGTCACCTTACTTATATATAGCTGTAATCTGCCGGGTGCCGGGTCACCTTACTTATATATAGCTGTAATCTGCCGGGTGCCGGGTCACCTTACTTATATATAGCTGTAATCTGCCGGGTGCCGGGTCACCTTACTTATATATAGCTGTAATCTGCCGGGTGTCGGGTCACCTTACTTATATATAGCTGTAATCTGCAGGGTGCCGGGTCACCTTACTTATATATAGCTGTAATCTGCCGGCTGACGGGTCACCTTACTTATATATAGCTGTAATCTGCCAGGTGCCGGGTCACCTTACTTATATATAGCTGTAATCTGCCGGGTGCCGGGTCACCTTACTTATATATAGCTGTAGTCTGCCGGGTCACCTTACTTATATATAGCTGTAATCTGCCGGGTGCCGGGTCACCTTACTTATATATAGCTGTAATCTGCCGGGTGCCGGGTCACCTTACTTATATATAGCTGTAATCTGCCGGGTGTCGGGTCTCCTTACTTATATATAGCTGTAATCTGCCGGGTGTCGGGTCTCCTTACTTATATATAGCTGTAATCTGCTGGGTGCCGGGTCAATTTACTTGTTATATAGCTGTAATCTGCCGGGTGTCGGGTCACCTTCCTTATATATAGCTGTAATCTGCCGGGTGCCGGGTCACCTTACTTATATATAGCTGTAATCTGCTGGGTGCCGGTCACCTTACTTATATATAGCTGTAATCTGCCGGGTGTCGGGTCACCTTACTTATATATAGCTGTAATCTGCCGGGTGCCATGTCACCTTATATATAGCTGTAATCTGCCGGGTGCCGGGTCACCTTACTTATATATAGCTGTAATCTGCCGGGTCACCTTACTTATATATAGCTGTAATCTGCCGGGTGCCGGGTCACCTTACTTATATATAGCTGTAATCTGCCGGGAGCCGGGTCACCTTACTTATATATAGCTGTAATCTGCCGGGTGCCGGGTCACCTTACTTATATATTGCTGTAATCTGACGGGTGCCGGGTCAACTTACTTATATATAGCTGTAATCTGACGGTTGTCGGGTCACCTTACTTATATATAGCTGTAATCTGACGGGTGCCGGGTCACCTTACTTATATATAGCTGTAATCTGCCGGGTGTCGGGTCACCTTACTTATATGTAGCTGTAATCTGCTGGGTGTCGGGTCACCTTACTTATATGTAGCTGTAATCTGCCGGGTGTCGGGTCACCTTACTTATATATAGCTGTAATCTGCCGGGTGCCGGGTCACTTTACTTATATATAGCTGTAATCTGCCGGGTGTCGGGTCACCTTACTTATATATAGCTGTAATCTGCCGGGTGCCGGGTCACCTTACTTACATATAGCTGTTATCTACCGGGCGCCGGGTCACCTTACTTATATATAGCTGTAATCTGCCAGGAGCCGGGTCACCTTACTTATATATAGCTGTAATCTGCCGGGCGCCGGGTCACCTTACTTATAAATAGCTGTAATCTGCCGGATGTCGGGTCACCTTACTTATATATAGCTGTAATCTGCCGGGTGCCGGGTCACCTTGCTTGTTATATAGCTGTAATCTGCCGGGTGCCGGGTCACCTTACTTATATATAGCTGTAATCTGCCAGGTGCCGGGTCACCTTACTTATATATAGCTGTAATCGGGTGCTGGATCACCTTTATTATATATAGCTGTAATCTGCCAGGTGCCGGGTCACCTTAGTTATATATAGCTGTAATCTGCCAGGTGCCGGGTCACCTTACTTATATATAGCTGTAATCTGCCGGGTGTCGGGTCACCTTACTTATATATAGCTGTAATCTGCCGGGTGCTGGGTCACCTTACTTATATATAGCTGTAATCTGCCGGGTGCCGGGTCACCTTACATATATATAGCTGTAATCTGCCGTGTCACCTTACTTATATATAGCTGTAATCTGCCGGGTGCCGGGTCACCTTACTTATATATAGCTGTAATCTGCCGGGTGCCGGGTCACCTTTCTTATATATAGCTGTAATCTGCCGGGTGCCGGGTCACCTTACTTATATATAACTGTAATCTGCCGGGTGCCGGGTCACCTTTCTTATATATAGCTGTAATCTGCCAGGTGCCGGGTCACCTTACTTATATATAGCTGTAATCTGCCGGGTGCCGGGTCACCTTTCTTATATATAGCTGTAATCTGCCGGGTGCCGGGTCACCTTACTTATATATAACTGTAATCTGCCGGGTGTCGGGTCTCCTTACTTATATATAGCTGTAATCTGCCGGGTGTCGGGTCACCTTACTTATATATAGCTGTAATCTGCCGGGTGCCGGGTCACCTTACTTGTTTGATAGCTGTAATCTGCCGGGTGCCGGGTCACCTTACTTATATATAGCTGTTATCTGCCGGGTGCCGGGTCACCTTACTTATATATAGCTGTAATCCCCCGGGTGCCGGGTCACCTTACTTATATATAGCTGTAATCTGCCGGGTCACCTTACTTATATATAGCTGTAATCTGCCCGGTGCCGGGTCACCTTACTTATATATAGCTGTAATCTGCCAGGTGCCGGGTCACCTTACTTATATATAGCTGTAATCTGCCAGGTGCCGGGTCACCTTACTTATATATAGCTGTAATCTACCGGGTGCCGGGTCACCTTACTTATATATAGCTGTAATCTACCGGGTGCCGGGTCACTTTACTTATATATAGCTGTAATCTGCCGGGTGCCGGGTCACCTTACTTACATATAGCTGTGATCTGCCGGGTGCCGGGTCACCTTACTTACATATAGCTGTGATCTGCCGGGTGCCGGGTCACCTTACTTATATATAGCTGTAATCTACCGGGTGCCGGGTCACATTACTTATATATAGCTGTAATCTGCCGGGTGCCAGGTCACCTTACTTATATATAGCTGTAATCTGCCGTGTCACCTATGTTATATATAGCTGTAATCTGCCGGGTGCCGGGTCACCTTACTTATATATAGCTGTAATCTGCCGGGTGCCGGGACACCTTACTTATATATAGCTGTAATCTGCCGGGTGCTGGGTCACCTTACTTATATATAGCTGTAATCTGCCGGGTCACCTTACTTATATATAGCTGTAATTTGCCGGGTGCCGGGTCAGTTTACTTATATATAGCTGTAATCTGCCGGGTGTCGGGTCACCTTACTTATATATAGCTGTAATCTGCCGGGTGCCGGGTCACCTTACTTGTTATATAGCTGTAATCTGCCGGGTGCCGGGTCACCTTACTTATATATAGCTGTAATCTGCCGGGTGCCGGGACACCTTACTTATATATAGTTGTAGTCTGCCGGGTGTCGGGTCACCTTACTTATATATAGCTGTAATCTGCCGGGTGCCGGGTCACCTTAGTTATATATAGCTGTAATCTGCCGGGGGTCGGGTCACCTTACTTATATATAGCTGTAATCTGCAGGGTGTAGGGTCACCTTACTTATATATAGCTGTAATCTGCCGGTTGCAGTGTCACCTTACTTATATATAGCTGTAATCGGGTGCTGGGTCACCTTACTTATATATAGCTGTAATCTGCCGTGTGCCGGGTCACCTTACTTATATATAGCTGTAATCTGCCGGGTGTCGGGTCACCTTACTTATATATAGCTGTAATCTGCCGGGTGCTGGGTCACCTTACTTATATATAGCTGTAATCTGCCGGGTCACCTTACTTATATATAGCTGTAATTTGCCGGGTGACGGGTCACCTTACTTATATATAGCTGTAATCTGCCGGGTGCCGGGTCACCTTACTTATATATAGCTGTAATCTGCCGGGTGTCGGGTCACCTTACTTATATATACCTGTAATCTGCCGGGCGCCGAATCACCTTACTTATATATAGCTGTAATCTGCCGGGTGCCGGGTCACCTTACTTATATATAGCTGTAATCCCCCGGGTGCCGGGTCACTTTACTTATATATAGCTGTAATCTGCCGGGTCACCTTACTTATATATAGCTGTAATCTGCCAGGTCACTTTACTTATATATAGCTATAATCTGCCGGGTGCCGGGTCACCTTACTTATATATAGCTGTAATCTGCCTGGTGCCGGGGCACTTTACTTATATATAGCTGTAATCTGCCGGGTGCCGGGTCACCTTACATATATATAGCTGTAATCTGCCGGGTGCCGGGTCACCTTACTTATATATAGCTGTAATCTGCCGGTGCCGGGTTACATTACTTATATATAGCTGTAATCTGCCGGGTGCCGGGTCACCTTACTTATATATAGCTGTAATCTGCAGAGGTGCCGGGTCACCTTACTTATATATAGCTGTAATCTGCCGGGTGCCCTGTCACCTTACTTATATATAGCTGTAATCTGCCGGGTGTCGGGTCTTCTTACTTATATATAGCTGTAATCTTCCGGGTGCCGGGTCACCTTACTTATATATAGCTGTAATCTGCCGGGTGCCGGGTCACCTTACTTATATATAGCTGTAATCTGCCGGGTGCCGGGTCACCTTACTTATATATAGCTGTAATCTGCCGGGTGCCGGGTCACCTTACTTATATATAGCTGTAATCTGCCGGGTGTCGGGTCACCTTACTTATATATAGCTGTAATCTGCAGGGTGCCGGGTCACCTTACTTATATATAGCTGTAATCTGCTGGCTGACGGGTCACCTTACTTATATATAGCTGTAATCTGCCAGGTGCCGGGTCACCTTACTTATATATAGCTGTAATCTGCCGGGTGCCGGGTCACCTTACTTATATATAGCTGTAGTCTGCCGGGTCACCTTACTTATATATAGCTGTAATCTGCCGGGTGCCGGGTCACCTTACTTATATATAGCTGTAATCTGCCGGGTGCCGGGTCACCTTACTTATATATAGCTGTAATCTGCCGGGTGTCGGGTCTCCTTACTTATATATAGCTGTAATCTGCCGGGTGTCGGGTCTCCTTACTTATATATAGCTGTAATCTGCTGGGTGCCGGGTCAATTTACTTGTTATATAGCTGTAATCTGCCGGGTGTCGGGTCACCTTCCTTATATATAGCTGTAATCTGCCGGGTGCCGGGTCACCTTGCTTATATATAGCTGTAATCTGCTGGGTGCCGGGTCACCTTACTTATATATAGCTGTAATCTGCCGGGTGTCGGGTCACCTTACTTATATATAGCTGTAATCTGCCGGGTGCCGTGTCACCTTATATATAGCTGTAATCTGCCGGGTGCCGGGTCACCTTACTTATATATAGATGTAATCTGCCCGGTCCCGGGTCACCTTACTTATATATAGCTGTAATCTGCCGGGTGCCGGGTCACCTTACTTATATATAGCTGTAATCTGCCGGGTCACCTTACTTATATATAGCTGTAATCTGCCGGGTGCCGGGTCACCTTACTTATATATAGCTGTAATCTGCCGGGAGCCGGGTCACCTTACTTATATATAGCTGTAATCTGCCGGGTGCCGGGTCACCTTACTTATATATTGCTGTAATCTGACGGGTGCCGGGTCACCTTACTTATATATAGCTGTAATCTGACGGTTGTCGGGTCACCTTACTTATATATAGCTGTAATCTGATGGGTGCCGGGTCACCTTACTTATATATAGCTGTAATCTGCCGGGTGTCGGGTCACCTTACTTATATGTAGCTGTAATCTGCCGGGTGTCGGGTCACCTTACTTATATGTAGCTGTAATCTGCCGGTGTCGGGTCACCTTACTTATATATAGCTGTAATCTGCCGGGTGCCGGGTCACCTTACTTATATATAGCTGTAATCTGCCGGGTGCCGGGTCACCTTACTTATATATAGCTGTAATCTGCCGGGTGTCGGGTCTCCTTACTTATATATAGCTGTAATCTGCCGGGTGTCGGGTCTCCTTACTTATATATAGCTGTAATCTGCTGGGTGCCGGGTCAATTTACTTGTTATATAGCTGTAATCTGCCGGGTGTCGGGTCACCTTCCTTATATATAGCTGTAATCTGCCGGGTGCCGGGTCACCTTGCTTATATATAGCTGTAATCTGCTGGGTGCCGGGTCACCTTACTTATATATAGCTGTAATCTGCCGGGTGCCGTGTCACCTTATATATAGCTGTAATCTGCCGGGTGCCGGGTCACCTTACTTATATATAGATGTAATCTGCCCGGTCCCGGGTCACCTTACTTATATATAGCTGTAATCTGCCGGGTGCCGGGTCACCTTACTTATATATAGCTGTAATCTGCCGGGTCACCTTACTTATATATAGCTGTAATCTGCCGGGTGCCGGGTCACCTTACTTATATATAGCTGTAATCTGCCGGGAGCCGGGTCACCTTACTTATATATAGCTGTAATCTGCCGGGTGCCGGGTCACCTTACTTATATATTGCTGTAATCTGACGGGTGCCGGGTCACCTTACTTATATATAGCTGTAATCTGACGGTTGTCGGGTCACCTTACTTATATATAGCTGTAATCTGACGGGTGCCGGGTCACCTTACTTATATATAGCTGTAATCTGCCGGGTGTCGGGTCACCTTACTTATATGTAGCTGTAATCTGCCGGGTGTCGGGTCACCTTACTTATATGTAGCTGTAATCTGCCGGTGTCGGGTCACCTTACTTATATATAGCTGTAATCTGCCGGGTGCCGGGTCACTTTACTTATATATAGCTGTAATCTGCCGGGTGTCGGGTCACCTTACTTATATATAGCTGTAATCTGCCGGGTCACCTTACTTACATATAGCTGTTATCTACCGGGCGCCGGGTCACCTTACTTATATATAGCTGTAATCTGCCAGGAGCCGGGTCACCTTACTTATATATAGCTGTAATCTGCCGGGCGCCGGGTCACCTTACTTATAAATAGCTGTAATCTGCCGGATGTCGGGTCACCTTACTTATATATAGCTGTAATCTGCCGGGTGCCGGGTCACCTTGCTTGTTATATAGCTGTAATCTGCCGGGTGCCGGGTCACCTTACTTATATATAGCTGTAATCTGCCAGGTGCCGGGTCACCTTTCTTATATATAGCTGTAATCGGGTGCTGGGTCACCTTTATTATATATAGCTGTAATCTGCCAGGTGCCGGGTCACCTTAGTTATATATAGCTGTAATCTGCCAGGTGCCGGGTCACCTTACTTATATATAGCTGTAATCTGCCGGGTGTCGGGTCACCTTACTTATATATAGCTGTAGTCTGCCGGGTCACCTTACTTATATATAGCTGTAATCTGCCGGGTGCCGGGTCACCTTACATATATATAGCTGTAATCTGCCGTGTCACCTTACTTAAATATAGCTGTAATCTGCCGGGTGTCGGGTCACCTTACTTATATATAGCTGTAATCTGCCGGGTGCCAGGTCACCTTTCTTATATATAGCTGTAATCTGCCGGGTGCCGGGTCACCTTACTTATATATAACTGTAATCTGCCGGGTGCCGGGTCACCTTTCTTATATATAGCTGTAATCTGCCAGGTGCCGGGTCACCTTACTTATATATAGCTGTAATCTGCCGGGTGCCGGGTCACCTTTCTTATATATAGCTGTAATCTGCCGGGTGCCGGGTCACCTTACTTATATATAACTGTAATCTGCCGGGTGTCGGTACTCCTTACTTATATATAGCTGTAATCTGCCGGGTGTCGGGTCACCTTACTTATATATAGCTGTAATCTGCCGGGTGCCGGGTCACCTTACTTATATATAGCTGTAATCTGCCGTGTCACCTTACTTATATATAGCTGTTATCTGCCGGGTGCCGGGTCACCTTACTTATATATAGCTGTAATCCCCCGGGTGCCGGGTCACCTTACTTATATATAGCTGTAATCTGCCGGGTCACCTTACTTATATATAGCTGTAATCTACCGGGTGCCGGGTCACCTTACTTATATATAGCTGTAATCTACCGGGTGCCGGGTCACTTTACTTATATATAGCTGTAATCTGCCGGGTGCCGGGTCACCTTACTTACATATAGCTGTGATCTGCCGGGTGCCGGGTCACCTTACTTACATATAGCTGTGATCTGCCGGGTGCCGGGTCACCTTACTTATATATAGCTGTAATCTACCGGGTGCCGGGTCACATTACTTATATATAGCTGTAATCTGCCGGGTGCCAGGTCACCTTACTTATATATAGCTGTAATCTGCCGTGTCACCTATGTTATATATAGCTGTAATCTGCCGGGTGCCGGGTCACCTTACTTATATATAGCTGTAATCTGCCGGGTGCCGGGACACCTTACTTATATATAGCTGTAATCTGCCGGGTGCTGGGTCACCTTACTTATATATAGCTGTAATCTGCCGGGTCACCTTACTTATATATAGCTGTAATTTGCCGGGTGCCGGGTCAGTTTACTTATATATAGCTGTAATCTGCCGGGTGTCGGGTCACCTTACTTATATATAGCTGTAATCTGCCGGGTGCCGGGTCACCTTACTTGTTATATAGCTGTAATCTGCCGGGTGCCGGGTCACCTTACTTATATATAGCTGTAATCTGCCGGGTGCCGGGACACCTTACTTATATATAGTTGTAGTCTGCCGGGTGTCGGGTCACCTTACTTATATATAGCTGTAATCTGCCGGGTGCCGGGTCACCTTAGTTATATATAGCTGTAATCTGCCGGGGGTCGGGTCACCTTACTTATATATAGCTGTAATCTGCAGGGTGTAGGGTCACCTTACTTATATATAGCTGTAATCTGCCGGTTGCAGTGTCACCTTACTTATATATAGCTGTAATCGGGTGCTGGGTCACCTTACTTATATATAGCTGTAATCTGCCGTGTGCCGGGTCACCTTACTTATATATAGCTGTAATCTGCCGGGTGTCGGGTCACCTTACTTATATATAGCTGTAATCTGCCGGGTGCTGGGTCACCTTACTTATATATAGCTGTAATCTGCCGGGTCACCTTACTTATATATAGCTGTAATTTGCCGGGTGACGGGTCACCTTACTTATATATAGCTGTAATCTGCCGGGTGCCGGGTCACCTTACTTATATATAGCTGTAATCTGCCGGGTGTCGGGTCACCTTACTTATATATACCTGTAATCTGCCGGGCACCGAATCACCTTACTTATATATAGCTGTAATCTGCCGGGTGCCGGGTCACCTTACTTATATATAGCTGTAATCCCCCGGGTGCCGGGTCACTTTACTTATATATAGCTGTAATCTGCCGGGTCACCTTACTTATATATAGCTGTAATCTGCCAGGTCACTTTACTTATATATAGCTATAATCTGCCGGGTGCCGGGTCACCTTACTTATATATAGCTGTAATCTGCCTGGTGCCGGGGCACTTTACTTATATATAGCTGTAATCTGCCGGGTGCCGGGTCACCTTACATATATATAGCTGTAATCTGCCGGGTGCCGGGTCACCTTACTTATATATAGCTGTAATCTGCCGGTGCCGGGTTACATTACTTATATATAGCTGTAATCTGCCGGGTGCCGGGTCACCTTACTTATATATAGCTGTAATCTGCAGAGGTGCCGGGTCACCTTACTTATATATAGCTGTAATCTGCCGGGTGCCCTGTCACCTTACTTATATATAGCTGTAATCTGCCGGGTGTCGGGTCACCTTACTTATATATAGCTGTAATCTTCCGGGTGCCGGGTCACCTTACTTATATATAGCTGTAATCTGCCGGGTGCCGGGTCACCTTACTTATATATAGCTGTAATCTGCCGGGTGCCGGGTCACCTTACTTATATATAGCTGTAATCTGCCGGGTGCCGGGTCACCTTACTTATATATAGCTGTAATCTGCCGGGTGTCGGGTCACCTTACTTATATATAGCTGTAATCTGCAGGGTGCCGGGTCACCTTACTTATATATAGCTGTAATCTGCCGGCTGACGGGTCACCTTACTTATATATAGCTGTAATCTGCCAGGTGCCGGGTCACCTTACTTATATATAGCTGTAATCTGCCGGGTGCCGGGTCACCTTACTTATATATAGCTGTAGTCTGCCGGGTCACCTTACTTATATATAGCTGTAATCTGCCGGGTGCCGGGTCACCTTACTTATATATAGCTGTAATCTGCCGGGTGCCGGGTCACCTTACTTATATATAGCTGTAATCTGCCGGGTGTCGGGTCTCCTTACTTATATATAGCTGTAATCTGCCGGGTGTCGGGTCTCCTTACTTATATATAGCTGTAATCTGCTGGGTGCCGGGTCAATTTACTTGTTATATAGCTGTAATCTGCCGGGTGTCGGGTCACCTTCCTTATATATAGCTGTAATCTGCCGGGTGCCGGGTCACCTTGCTTATATATAGCTGTAATCTGCTGGGTGCCGGGTCACCTTACTTATATATAGCTGTAATCTGCCGGGTGTCGGGTCACCTTACTTATATATAGCTGTAATCTGCCGGGTGCCGTGTCACCTTATATATAGCTGTAATCTGCCGGGTGCCGGGTCACCTTACTTATATATAGATGTAATCTGCCCGGTCCCGGGTCACCTTACTTATATATAGCTGTAATCTGCCGGGTGCCGGGTCACCTTACTTATATATAGCTGTAATCTGCCGGGTCACCTTACTTATATATAGCTGTAATCTGCCGGGTGCCGGGTCACCTTACTTATATATAGCTGTAATCTGCCGGGAGCCGGGTCACCTTACTTATATATAGCTGTAATCTGCCGGGTGCCGGGTCACCTTACTTATATATTGCTGTAATCTGACGGGTGCCGGGTCACCTTACTTATATATAGCTGTAATCTGACGGTTGTCGGGTCACCTTACTTATATATAGCTGTAATCTGATGGGTGCCGGGTCACCTTACTTATATATAGCTGTAATCTGCCGGGTGTCGGGTCACCTTACTTATATGTAGCTGTAATCTGCCGGGTGTCGGGTCACCTTACTTATATGTAGCTGTAATCTGCCGGTGTCGGGTCACCTTACTTATATATAGCTGTAATCTGCCGGGTGCCGGGTCACCTTACTTATATATAGCTGTAATCTGCCGGGTGCCGGGTCACCTTACTTATATATAGCTGTAATCTGCCGGGTGTCGGGTCTCCTTACTTATATATAGCTGTAATCTACCGGGTGTCGGGTCTCCTTACTTATATATAGCTGTAATCTGCTGGGTGCCGGGTCAATTTACTTGTTATATAGCTGTAATCTGCCGGGTGTCGGGTCACCTTCCTTATATATAGCTGTAATCTGCCGGGTGCCGGGTCACCTTGCTTATATATAGCTGTAATCTGCTGGGTGCCGGGTCACCTTACTTATATATAGCTGTAATCTGCCGGGTGCCGTGTCACCTTATATATAGCTGTAATCTGCCGGGTGCCGGGTCACCTTACTTATATATAGATGTAATCTGCCCGGTCCCGGGTCACCTTACTTATATATAGCTGTAATCTGCCGGGTGCCGGGTCACCTTACTTATATATAGCTGTAATCTGCCGGGTCACCTTACTTATATATAGCTGTAATCTGCCGGGTGCCGGGTCACCTTACTTATATATAGCTGTAATCTGCCGGGAGCCGGGTCACCTTACTTATATATAGCTGTAATCTGCCGGGTGCCGGGTCACCTTACTTATATATTGCTGTAATCTGACGGGTGCCGGGTCACCTTACTTATATATAGCTGTAATCTGACGGTTGTCGGGTCACCTTACTTATATATAGCTGTAATCTGACGGGTGCCGGGTCACCTTACTTATATATAGCTGTAATCTGCCGGGTGTCGGGTCACCTTACTTATATGTAGCTGTAATCTGCCGGGTGTCGGGTCACCTTACTTATATGTAGCTGTAATCTGCCGGTGTCGGGTCACCTTACTTATATATAGCTGTAATCTGCCGGGTGCCGGGTCACTTTACTTATATATAGCTGTAATCTGCCGGGTGTCGGGTCACCTTACTTATATATAGCTGTAATCTGCCGGGTGCCGGGTCACCTTACTTACATATAGCTGTTATCTACCGGGCGCCGGGTCACCTTACTTATATATAGCTGTAATCTGCCAGGAGCCGGGTCACCTTACTTATATATAGCTGTAATCTGCCGGGCGCCGGGTCACCTTACTTATAAATAGCTGTAATCTGCCGGATGTCGGGTCACCTTACTTATATATAGCTGTAATCTGCCGGGTGCCGGGTCACCTTGCTTGTTATATAGCTGTAATCTGCCGGGTGCCGGGTCACCTTACTTATATATAGCTGTAATCTGCCAGGTGCCGGGTCACCTTTCTTATATATAGCTGTAATCGGGTGCTGGGTCACCTTTATTATATATAGCTGTAATCTGCCAGGTGCCGGGTCACCTTAGTTATATATAGCTGTAATCTGCCAGGTGCCGGGTCACCTTACTTATATATAGCTGTAATCTGCCGGGTGTCGGGTCACCTTACTTATATATAGCTGTAGTCTGCCGGGTCACCTTACTTATATATAGCTGTAATCTGCCGGGTGCCGGGTCACCTTACATATATATAGCTGTAATCTGCCGTGTCACCTTACTTAAATATAGCTGTAATCTGCCGGGTGTCGGGTCACCTTACTTATATATAGCTGTAATCTGCCGGGTGCCAGGTCACCTTTCTGATATATAGCTGTAATCTGCCGGGTGCCGGGTCACCTTACTTATATATAACTGTAATCTGCCGGGTGCCGGGTCACCTTTCTTATATATAGCTGTAATCTGCCAGGTGCCGGGTCACCTTACTTATATATAGCTGTAATCTGCCGGGTGCCGGGTCACCTTTCTTATATATAGCTGTAATCTGCCGGGTGCCGGGTCACCTTACTTATATATAACTGTAATCTGCCGGGTGTCGGTACTCCTTACTTATATATAGCTGTAATCTGCCGGGTGTCGGGTCACCTTACTTATATATAGCTGTAATCTGCCGGGTGCCGGGTCACCTTACTTATATATAGCTGTAATCTGCCGTGTCACCTTACTTATATATAGCTGTTATCTGCCGGGTGCCGGGTCACCTTACTTATATATAGCTGTAATCCCCCGGGTGCCGGGTCACCTTACTTATATATAGCTGTAATCTGCCGGGTCACCTTACTTATATATAGCTGTAATCTGCCCGGTGCCGGGTCACCTTACTTATATATAGCTGTAATCTGCCAGGTGCCGGGTCACCTTACTTATATATAGCTGTAATCTGCCGGGTGCCGGGTCACCTTACTTATATATAGCTGTAATCTACCGGGTGCCGGGTCACCTTACTTATATATAGCTGTTATCTGCCGGGTGCCGGGTCACCTTACTTATATATAGCTGTAATCCCCCGGGTGCCGGGTCACCTTACTTATATATAGCTGTAATCTGCCGGGTCACCTTACTTATATATAGCTGTAATCTGCCCGGTGCCGGGTCACCTTACTTATATATAGCTGTAATCTGCCAGGTGCCGGGTCACCTTACTTATATATAGCTGTAATCTGCCGGGTGCCGGGTCACCTTACTTATATATAGCTGTAATCTACCGGGTGCCGGGTCACCTTACTTATATATAGCTGTAATCTACCGGGTGCCGGGTCACTTTACTTATATATAGCTGTAATCTGCCGGGTGCCGGGTCACCTTACTTACATATAGCTGTGATCTGCCGGGTGCCGGGTCACCTTACTTACATATAGCTGTGATCTGCCGGGTGCGGGTCACCTTACTTATATATAGCTGTAATCTACCGGGTGCCGGGTCACATTACTTATATATAGCTGTAATCTGCCGGGTGCCAGGTCACCTTACTTATATATAGCTGTAATCTGCCGTGTCACCTATCTTATATATAGCTGTAATCTGCCGGGTGCCGGGTCACCTTACTTATATATAGCTGTAATCTGCCGGGTGCCGGGACACCTTACTTATATATAGCTGTAATCTGCCGGGTGTCGGGTCTCCTTACTTATATATAGCTGTATTCTGCCGGGGGTCGGGTCACCTTACTTATATATAGCTGTAATCTGCCGGGTGTCGGGTCACCTTACTTATATATAGCTGTAATATGCCGGGTGCCGGGTCACCTTACTTATATAAAGCCGTAATCTGCCGGGTGTCGGGTCACCTTACTTATATATAGCCGTAATCTGCCGGGTGTCGGGTCACATTAATTATATATAGCTGTAATCTGCCGGGTGTCGGGTCACCTTACTTATATATAGCTGTAATCTGCCGGGTGCCGGGTCAGTTTACTTATATATAGCTGTAATCTGCCGGGTGTCGGGTCACCTTACTTATATATAGCTGTAATCTGCCGGGTGCCGGGTCACCTTACTTGTTATATAGCTGTAATCTGCCGGGTGCCGGGTCACCTTACTTATATATAGCTGTAATCTGCCGGGTGCCGGGACACCTTACTTATATATAGTTGTAATCTGCCGGGTGCCGGGTCACCTTACTTATATATAGCTGTAATCTGCCGGGTGCCGGGTCACCTTACTTATATATAGCTGTAATCTGCCGGGTGTCGGGTCTCCTTACTTATATATAGCTGTAATCTGCCGGGTGTCGGGTCTCCTTACTTATATATAGCTGTAATCTGCTGGGTGCCGGGTCAATTTACTTGTTATATAGCTGTAATCTGCCGGGTGTCGGGTCACCTTCCTTATATATAGCTGTAATCTGCCGGGTGCCGGGTCACCTTGCTTATATATAGCTGTAATCTGCTGGGTGCCGGGTCACCTTACTTATATATAGCTGTAATCTGCCGGGTGCCGTGTCACCTTATATATAGCTGTAATCTGCCGGGTGCCGGGTCACCTTACTTATATATAGATGTAATCTGCCCGGTCCCGGGTCACCTTACTTATATATAGCTGTAATCTGCCGGGTGCCGGGTCACCTTACTTATATATAGCTGTAATCTGCCGGGTCACCTTACTTATATATAGCTGTAATCTGCCGGGTGCCGGGTCACCTTACTTATATATAGCTGTAATCTGCCGGGAGCCGGGTCACCTTACTTATATATAGCTGTAATCTGCCGGGTGCCGGGTCACCTTACTTATATATTGCTGTAATCTGACGGGTGGCGGGTCACCTTACTTATATATAGCTGTAATCTGACGGTTGTCGGGTCACCTTACTTATATATAGCTGTAATCTGACGGGTGCCGGGTCACCTTACTTATATATAGCTGTAATCTGCCGGGTGTCGGGTCACCTTACTTATATGTAGCTGTAATCTGCCGGGTGTCGGGTCACCTTACTTATATGTAGCTGTAATCTGCCGGTGTCGGGTCACCTTACTTATATATAGCTGTAATCTGCCGGGTGCCGGGTCACTTTACTTATATATAGCTGTAATCTGCCGGGTGTCGGGTCACCTTACTTATATATAGCTGTAATCTGCCGGGTGCCGGGTCACCTTACTTACATATAGCTGTTATCTACCGGGCGCCGGGTCACCTTACTTATATATAGCTGTAATCTGCCAGGAGCCGGGTCACCTTACTTATATATAGCTGTAATCTGCCGGGCGCCGGGTCACCTTACTTATAAATAGCTGTAATCTGCCGGATGTCGGGTCACCTTACTTATATATAGCTGTAATCTGCCGGGTGCCGGGTCACCTTGCTTGTTATATAGCTGTAATCTGCCGGGTGCCGGGTCACCTTACTTATATATAGCTGTAATCTGCCAGGTGCCGGGTCACCTTTCTTATATATAGCTGTAATCGGGTGCTGGGTCACCTTTATTATATATAGCTGTAATCTGCCAGGTGCCGGGTCACCTTAGTTATATATAGCTGTAATCTGCCAGGTGCCGGGTCACCTTACTTATATATAGCTGTAATCTGCCGGGTGTCGGGTCACCTTACTTATATATAGCTGTAGTCTGCCGGGTCACCTTACTTATATATAGCTGTAATCTGCCGGGTGCCGGGTCACCTTACATATATATAGCTGTAATCTGCCGTGTCACCTTACTTAAATATAGCTGTAATCTGCCGGGTGTCGGGTCACCTTACTTATATATAGCTGTAATCTGCCGGGTGCCAGGTCACCTTTCTGATATATAGCTGTAATCTGCCGGGTGCCGGGTCACCTTACTTATATATAACTGTAATCTGCCGGGTGCCGGGTCACCTTTCTTATATATAGCTGTAATCTGCCAGGTGCCGGGTCACCTTACTTATATATAGCTGTAATCTGCCGGGTGCCGGGTCACCTTACTTATATATAACTGTAATCTGCCGGGTGTCGGTACTCCTTACTTATATATAGCTGTAATCTGCCGGGTGTCGGGTCACCTTACTTATATATAGCTGTAATCTGCCGGGTGCCGGGTCACCTTACTTATATATAGCTGTAATCTGCCGTGTCACCTACTTATATATAGCTGTTATCTGCCGGGTGCCGGGTCACCTTACTTATATATAGCTGTAATCCCCCGGGTGCCGGGTCACCTTACTTATATATAGCTGTAATCTGCCGGGTCACCTTACTTATATATAGCTGTAATCTGCCCGGTGCCGGGTCACCTTACTTATATATAGCTGTAATCTGCCAGGTGCCGGGTCACCTTACTTATATATAGCTGTAATCTGCCGGGTGCCGGGTCACCTTACTTATATATAGCTGTAATCTACCGGGTGCCGGGTCACCTTACTTATATATAGCTGTTATCTGCCGGGTGCCGGGTCACCTTACTTATATATAGCTGTAATCCCCCGGGTGCCGGGTCACCTTACTTATATATAGCTGTAATCTGCCGGGTCACCTTACTTATATATAGCTGTAATCTGCCCGGTGCCGGGTCACCTTACTTATATATAGCTGTAATCTGCCAGGTGCCGGGTCACCTTACTTATATATAGCTGTAATCTGCCGGGTGCCGGGTCACCTTACTTATATATAGCTGTAAATCTACCGGGTGCCGGGTCACCTTACTTATATATAGCTGTAATCTACCGGGTGCCCGGGTCACTTTACTTATATATAGCTGTAATCTGCCGGGTGCCGGGTCACCTTACTTACATATAGCTGTGATCTGCCGGGTGCCGGGTCACCTTACTTACATATAGCTGTGATCTGCCGGGTGCGGGTCACCTTACTTATATATAGCTGTAATCTACCGGGTGCCGGGTCACATTACTTATATATAGCTGTAATCTGCCGGGTGCCAGGTCACCTTACTTATATATAGCTGTAATCTGCCGTGTCACCTATCTTATATATAGCTGTAATCTGCCGGGTGCCGGGTCACCTTACTTATATATAGCTGTAATCTGCCGGGTGCCGGGACACCTTACTTATATATAGCTGTAATCTGCCGGGTGTCGGGTCTCCTTACTTATATATAGCTGTATTCTGCCGGGGGTCGGGTCACCTTACTTATATATAGCTGTAATCTGCCGGGTGTCGGGTCACCTTACTTATATATAGCTGTAATATGCCGGGTGCCGGGTCACCTTACTTATATAAAGCCGTAATCTGCCGGGTGTCGGGTCACCTTACTTATATATAGCCGTAATCTGCCGGGTGTCGGGGTCACATTAATTATATATAGCTGTAATCTGCCGGGTGTCGGGTCACCTTACTTATATATAGCTGTAATCTGCCGGGTGCCGGGTCAGTTTACTTATATATAGCTGTAATCTGCCGGGTGTCGGGTCACCTTACTTATATATAGCTGTAATCTGCCGGGTGCCGGGTCACCTTACTTGTTATATAGCTGTAATCTGCCGGGTGCCGGGTCACCTTACTTATATATAGCTGTAATCTGCCGGGTGCCGGGACACCTTACTTATATATAGTTGTAATCTGCCGGGTGTCGGGTCACCTTACTTATATATAGCTGTAATCTGCCGGGTGCCGGGTCACCTTAGTTATATATAGCTGTAATCTGCCGGGGGTCGGGTCACCTTACTTATATATAGCTGTAATCTGCAGGGTGTAGGGTCACCTTACTTATATATAGCTGTAATCTGCCGGGTGCAGTGTCACCTTACTTATATATAGCTGTAATCGGGTGCTGGGTCACCTTACTTATATATAGCTGTAATCTGCCGTGTGCCGGGTCACCTTACTTATATATAGCTGTAATCTGCCGGGTGTCGGGTCACCTTACTTATATATAGCTGTAATCTGCCGGGTGCTGGGTCACCTTACTTATATATAGCTGTAATCTGCCGGGTCACCTTACTTATATATAGCTGTAATCTGCCGGGTGACGGGTCACCTTACTTATATAAAGCTGTAATCTGCCGGGTGCCGGGTCACCTTACTTATATATAGCTGTAATCTGCCGGGTGTCGGGTCACCTTACTTATATATAGCTGTAATCTGCCGGGTCACCTTACTTATATATAGCTGTAATCTGCCGGGTGACGGGTCACCTTACTTATATAAAGCTGTAATCTGCCGGGTGCCGGGTCACCTTACTTATATATAGCTGTAATCTGCCGGGTGTCGGGTCACCTTACTTATATATACCTGTAATCTGCCGGGCGCCGAATCACCTTACTTATATATAGCTGTAATCTGCCGGGTGCCGGGTCACCTTACTTATATATAGCTGTAATCCCCCGGGTGCCGGGTCACTTTACTTATATATAGCTGTAATCTGCCGGGTCACCTTACTTATATATAGCTGTAATCTGCCAGGTCACCTTACTTATATATAGCTGTAATCTGCCGGGTGCCGGGTCACCTTACTTATATATAGCTGTAATCTGCCTGGTGCCGGGCACCTTACTTATATATAGCTGTAATCTGCCGGGTGCCGGGTCACCTTACATATATATAGCTGTAATCTGCCGGGTGCCGGGTCACCTTACTTATATATAGCTGTAATCTGCCGGGTGCCGGGTTACATTACTTATATATAGCTGTAATCTGCCGGGTGCCGGGTCACCTTACTTATATATAGCTGTAATCTGCAGAGGTGCCGGGTCACCTTACTTATATATAGCTGTAATCTGCCGGGTGTCGGGTCACCTTACTTATATATAGCTGTAATCTTCCGGGTGCCGGGTCACCTTACTTATATATAGCTGTAATCTGCCGGGTGCCGGGTCACCTTACTTATATATAGCTGTAATCTGCCGGGTGCCGGGTCACCTTACTTATATATAGCTGTAATCTGCCGTGTGCCGGGTCACCTTACTTATATATAGCTGTAATCTGCCGGGTGTCGGGTCACCTTACTTATATATAGCTGTAATCTGCAGGGTGCCGGGTCACCTTACTTATATATAGCTGTAATCTGCCGGCTGACGGGTCACCTTACTTATATATAGCTGTAATCTGCCAGGTGCCGGGTCACCTTACTTATATATAGCTGTAATCTGCCGGGTGCCGGGTCACCTTACTTATATATAGCTGTAGTCTGCCGGGTCACCTTACTTATATATAGCTGTAATCTGCCGGGTGCCGGGTCACCTTACTTATATATAGCTGTAATCTGCCGGGTCACCTTACTTATATATAGCTGTAATCTGCCGGGTGTCGGGTCTCCTTACTTATATATAGCTGTAATCTGCCGGGTGTCGGGTCTCCTTACTTATATATAGCTGTAATCTGCTGGGTGCCGGGTCAATTTACTTGTTATATAGCTGTAATCTGCCGGGTGTCGGGTCACCTTCCTTATATATAGCTGTAATCTGCCGGGTGCCGGGTCACCTTACTTATATATAGCTGTAATCTGCCGGGTGCCGGGTCACCTTACTTATATATAGCTGTAATCTGCCGGGTGCCGGGTCACCTTACTTATATATAGCTGTAATCTGCCGGGTGCCGGGTCACCTTACTTATATATAGCTGTAATCTGCCGGGTGTCGGGTCACCTTACTTATATATAGCTGTAATCTGCAGGGTGCCGGGTCACCTTACTTATATATAGCTGTAATCTGCCGGCTGCCGGGTCACCTTACTTATATATAGCTCTAATCTGCCAGGTGCCGGGTCACCTTACTTATATATAGCTGTAATCTGCCGGGTGCCGGGTCACCTTACTTATATATAGCTGTAGTCTGCCGGGTCACCTTACTTATATATAGCTGTAATCTGCCGGGTGCCGGGTCACCCTTACTTATATATAGCTGTAATCTGCCGGGTGCCGGGTCACCTTACTTATATATAGCTGTAATCTGCCGGGTGTCGGGTCTCCTTACTTATATATAGCTGTAATCTGCCGGGTGTCGGGTCTCCTTACTTATATATAGCTGTAATCTGCTGGGTGCCGGGTCAATTTACTTGTTATATAGCTGTAATCTGCCGGGTGTCGGGGTCACCTTCCTTATATATAGCTGTAATCTGCCGGGTGCCGGGTCACCTTACTTATATATAGCTGCAATCTGCAGGGTGCCGGGTCACCTTACTTATATATAGCTGTAATCTGCCGGGTGTCGGGTCACCTTACTTATATATAGCTGTAATCTGCCGGGTGCAGGGTCACCTTACTTATATATAGCTGTAATCTGCCGTGTCACCCTTCTTATATATAGCTGTAATCTGCCGGGTGCCGGTTCACCATACTTATATATAGCTGTAATCTGCCAGGTGCCGGGTCACCTTACTTATATATAGCTATAATCTGCCGGGTGCCGGGTCACCTTACTTATATATAGCTGTAATCTGCCGGTGCCGGGTCACCTTACTTATATATAACTGTAATCTGCCGGGTGTCGGGTCTCCTTACTTATATATAGCTGTAATCTGCCGGGTGTCGGGTCACCTTACTTATATATAGCTGTAATCTGCCGGGTGCCGGGTCACCTTACTTGTTTGATAGCTGTAATCTGCCGGGTGCCGGGTCACCTTACTTATATATAGCTGTAATCTGCCGGGTGCCGGGTCACCTTACTTATATATAGCTGTAATCCCCCCGGGTGCCGGGTCACCTTACTTATATATAGCTGTAATCTGCCGGGTCACCTTACTTATATATAGCTGTAATCTGCCCGGTGCCGGGTCACCTTACTTATATATAGCTGTAATCTGCCAGGTGCCGGGTTACCTCACTTATATATAGCTGTAATCTGCCGGGTGCCGGGTCACCTTACTTATATATAGCTGTAATCTACCGGGTGCCGGGTCACCTTACTTATATATAGCTGTAATCTACCGGGTGCCGGGTCACCTTACTTATATATAGCTGTAATCTGCCGGGTGTCGGGTCACCTTACTTACATATAGCTGTGATCTGCCGGGTGCCGGGTCACCTTACTTACATATAGCTGTGATCTGCCGGGTGCCGGGTCACCTTACTTATATATAGCTGTAATCTACCGGGTGCCGGGTCACATTACTTATATATAGCTGTAATCTGCCGGGTGCCAGGTCACCTTACTTATATATAGCTGTAATCTGCCGGGCGCCGGGTCACCTTACTTATATATAGCTGTAATCTGCCGGGTGCCGGGTCACCTTACTTATATATAGCTGTAATCTGCCGGGTGCCGGGACACCTTACTTATATATAGCTGTAATCTGCCGGGTGTTGGGTCTCCTTACTTATATATAGCTGTATTCTGCCGGGGGTCGGGTCACCTTACTTATATATAGCTGTAATCTGCCGGGTGTCGGGTCACCTTACTTATATATATATAGCTGTAATATGCCGGGTGCCGGGTCACCTTACTTATATAAAGCCGTAATCTGCCGGGTGTCGGGTCACCTTACTTATATTTAGCCGTAATCTGCCGGGTGTCGGGTCACATTAATTATATATAGCTGTAATCTGCCGGGTGTCGGGTCACTTTACTTATATATAGCTGTAATCTGCCGGGTGCCGGGTCAGCTTACTTATATATAGCTGTAATCTGCCGGGTGTCGGGTCACCTTACTTATATATAGCTGTAATCTGCCGGGTGCCGGGTCACCTTACTTGTTATATAGCTGTAATCTGCCGGGTGCCGGGTCACCTTACTTATATATAGCTGTAATCTGCCGGGTGCCGGGACACCTTACTTATATATAGTTGTAATCTGCCGGGTGTCGGGTCACCTTACTTATATATAGCTGTAATCTGCCGGGTGCCCGGGTCACCTTAGTTATATATAGCTGTAATCTGCCGGGGGTCGGGTCACCTTACTTATATATAGTTGTAATCTGCCGGGTGTCGGGTCACCTTACTTATATATAGCTGTAATCTGCCGGGTGCCGGGACACCTTACTTATATATAGTTGTAATCTGCCGGGTGTCGGGTCACCTTACTTATATATAGCTGTAATCTGCCGGGTGCCGGGTCACCTTAGTTATATATAGCTGTAATCTGCCGGGGGTCGGGTCACCTTACTTATATATAGCTGTAATCTGCAGGGTGTAGGGTCACCTTACTTATATATAGCTGTAATCTGCCGGGTGCCGGGTCACTTTACTTATATATAGCTGTAATCGGGTGCTGGGTCACCTTACTTATATATAGCTGTAATCTGCCGTGTGCCGGGTCACCTTACTTATATATAGCTGTAATCTGCCGGGTGTCGGGTCACCTTACTTATATATAGCTGTAATCTGCCGGGTGTCGGGTCACCTTACTTATATATAGCTGTAATCTGCCGGGTGCTGGGTCACCTTACTTATATATAGCTGTAATCTGCCGGGTCACCTTACTTATATATAGCTGTAATCTGCCGGGTGCCGGGTCACCTTACTTATATATAGCTGTAATCTGCCGGGTGCCGGGTCACCTTACTTATATATAGCTGTAATCTGCCGGGTGTCGGGTCACCTTATTTATATATACCTGTAATCTGCCGGGCGCCGGGTCACCTTACTTATATATAGCTGTAATCTGCCGGGTGCCGGGTCACCTTACTTATATATAGCTGTAATCCGCCGGGTGCCGGGTCACCTTACTTATATATAGCTGTAATCTCCCGGGTGCCGGGGTCACCTTACTTATATATAGCTGTAATCTGCCGGGTCACCTTACTTATATATAGCTGTAATCTGCCAGGTCACCTTACTTATATATAGCTGTAATCTGCCGGGTGCCGGGTCACCTTACTTATATATAGCTGTAATCTGCCTGGTGCCAGGGCACCTTACTTATATATAGCTGTAATCTGCCGGGTGCCGGGTCACCTTACATATATATAGCTGTAATCTGCCGGGTGCCGGGTCACCTTACTTATATATAGCTGTAATCTGCCGGGTGCCAGGTCACATTACTTATATATAGCTGTAATCTGCCGGGTGCCGGGTCACCTTACTTATATATAGCTGTAATCTGCAGAGGTGCCGGGTCACCTTACTTATATATAGCTGTAATCTGCCGGGTGCCCCTGTCACCTTACTTATATATAGCTGTAATCTGCCGGGTGTCGGGTCACCTTACTTATATATAGCTGTAATCTTCCGGGTGCCGGGTCACCTTACTTATATATAGCTGTAATCTGCCGGGTGCCGGGTCACCTTACTTATATATAGCTGTAATCTGCCGGGTGCCGGGTCACCTTACTTATATATAGCTGTAATCTGCCGGGTGTCGGGTCACCTTACTTATATATAGCTGTAATCTGCCGGGTGCCGGGTCACCTTACTTGTTTGATAGCTGTAATCTGCCGGGTGCCGGGTCACCTTACTTATATATAGCTGTAATCTGCCGGGTGCCGGGTCACCTTACTTATATATAGCTGTAATCCCCCGGGTGCCGGGTCACCTTACTTATATATAGCTGTAATCTGCCGGGTCACCTTACTTATATATAGCTGTAATCTGCCCGGTGCCGGGTCACCTTACTTATATATAGCTGTAATCTGCCAGGTGCCGGGTTACCTCACTTATATATAGCTGTAATCTGCCGGGTGCCGGGTCACCTTACTTATATATAGCTGTAATCTACCGGGTGCCGGGTCACCTTACTTATATATAGCTGTAATCTACCGGGTGCCGGGTCACCTTACTTATATATAGCTGTAATCTGCCGGGTGTCGGGTCACCTTACTTACATATAGCTGTGATCTGCCGGGTGCCGGGTCACCTTACTTACATATAGCTGTGATCTGCCGGGTGCCGGGTCACCTTACTTATATATAGCTGTAATCTACCGGGTGCCGGGTCACATTACTTATATATAGCTGTAATCTGCCGGGTGCCAGGTCACCTTACTTATATATAGCTGTAATCTGCCGGGCGCCGGGTCACCTTACTTATATATAGCTGTAATCTGCCGGGTGCCGGGTCACCTTACTTATATATAGCTGTAATCTGCCGGGTGCCGGGACACCTTACTTATATATAGCTGTAATCTGCCGGGTGTTGGGTCTCCTTACTTATATATAGCTGTATTCTGCCGGGGGTCGGGTCACCTTACTTATATATAGCTGTAATCTGCCGGGTGTCGGGTCACCTTACTTATATATATATAGCTGTAATATGCCGGGTGCCGGGTCACCTTACTTATATAAAGCCGTAATCTGCCGGGTGTCGGGTCACCTTACTTATATTTAGCCGTAATCTGCCGGGTGTCGGGTCACATTAATTATATATAGCTGTAATCTGCCGGGTGTCGGGTCACTTTACTTATATATAGCTGTAATCTGCCGGGTGCCGGGTCAGCTTACTTATATATAGCTGTAATCTGCCGGGTGTCGGGTCACCTTACTTATATATAGCTGTAATCTGCCGGGTGCCGGGTCACCTTACTTGTTATATAGCTGTAATCTGCCGGGTGCCGGGTCACCTTACTTATATATAGCTGTAATCTGCCGGGTGCCGGGACACCTTACTTATATATAGTTGTAATCTGCCGGGTGTCGGGTCACCTTACTTATATATAGCTGTAATCTGCCGGGTGCCGGGTCACCTTAGTTATATATAGCTGTAATCTGCCGGGGGTCGGGTCACCTTACTTATATATAGTTGTAATCTGCCGGGTGTCGGGTCACCTTACTTATATATAGCTGTAATCTGCCGGGTGCCGGGGCACCTTACTTATATATAGTTGTAATCTGCCGGGTGTCGGGTCACCTTACTTATATATAGCTGTAATCTGCCGGGTGCCGGGTCACCTTAGTTATATATAGCTGTAATCTGCCGGGGGTCGGGTCACCTTACTTATATATAGCTGTAATCTGCAGGGTGTAGGGTCACCTTACTTATATATAGCTGTAATCTGCCGGGTGCCGGGTCACTTTACTTATATATAGCTGTAATCGGGTGCTGGGTCACCTTACTTATATATAGCTGTAATCTGCCGTGTGCCGGGTCACCTTACTTATATATAGCTGTAATCTGCCGGGTGTCGGGTCACCTTACTTATATATAGCTGTAATCTGCCGGGTGCTGGGTCACCTTACTTATATATAGCTGTAATCTGCCGGGTCACCTTACTTATATATAGCTGTAATCTGCCGGGTGCCGGGTCACCTTACTTATATATAGCTGTAATCTGCCGGGTGCCGGGTCACCTTACTTATATATAGCTGTAATCTGCCGGGTGTCGGGTCACCTTATTTATATATACCTGTAATCTGCCGGGCGCCGGGTCACCTTACTTATATATAGCTGTAATCTGCCGGGTGCCGGGTCACCTTACTTATATATAGCTGTAATCCGCCGGGTGCCGGGTCACCTTACTTATATATAGCTGTAATCTCCCCGGGTGCCGGGTCACCTTACTTATATATAGCTGTAATCTGCCGGGTCACCTTACTTATATATAGCTGTAATCTGCCAGGTCACCTTACTTATATATAGCTGTAATCTGCCGGGTGCCGGGTCACCTTACTTATATATAGCTGTAATCTGCCTGGTGCCAGGGCACCTTACTTATATATAGCTGTAATCTGCCAGGTGCCGGGTCACCTTACATATATATAGCTGTAATCTGCCGGGTGCCGGGTCACCTTACTTATATATAGCTGTAATCTGCCGGGTGCCAGGTCACATTACTTATATATAGCTGTAATCTGCCGGGTGCCGGGTCACCTTACTTATATATAGCTGTAATCTGCAGAGGTGCCGGGTCACCTTACTTATATATAGCTGTAATCTGCCGGGTGCCCTGTCACCTTACTTATATATAGCTGTAATCTGCCGGGTGTCGGGTCACCTTACTTATATATAGCTGTAATCTTCCGGGTGCCGGGTCACCTTACTTATATATAGCTGTAATCTGCCGGGTGCCGGGTCACCTTACTTATATATAGCTGTAATCTGCCGGGTGCCGGGTCACCTTACTTATATATAGCTGTAATCTGCCGGGTGTCGGGTCACCTTACTTATATATAGCTGTAATCTGCAGGGTGCCGGATCACCTTACTTATATATAGCTGTAATCTGCCGGGTGCCGGGTCACCTTACTTATATATAGCTGTAATCTGCCAGGTGCCGGGTCACCTTACTTATATATAGCTGTAATCTGCCGGGTGCCGGGTCACCTTACTTATATATAGCTGTAGTCTGCCGGGTCACCTTACTTATATATAGCTGTAATCTGCCGGGTGCCTGGTCACCTTACTTATATATAGCTGTAATCTGCCGGGTGCCGGGTCACCTTACTTATATATAGCAATAATCTGCCAGGTGTGGGTCTCCTTACTTATATATAGCTGAAATCTGCCGGGTGTCGGGTCTCCTTACTTATATATAGCTGTAATCTGCTGGGTGCCTGTGTCAATTTACTTGTTATATAGCTGTAATCTGCCGGGTGTCGGGTCACCTTCCTTATATATAGCTGTAATCTGCTGGGTGCCATAGCTGTAATCTGCTGGGTGCCGGGTCACCTTACTTATATATAGCTGTAATCTGCTGGGTGCCGGGTTCACCTTACTTATATATAGCTGTAATCTGCCAGGTGCCAGGGTCACCTTACTTATATATAGCTGTAATCTGCCAGGTGCCGGGTCACCTTACTTATATATAGCTGTAATCTGCCAGGTGCCGGGTCACCTTACTTATAATATAGCTGTAATCTGCTGGGTGCCGGGTCACCTTACTTATATATAGCTGTAATCTGCCAGGTGCCGGGTCACCTTACTTATATATAGCTGTAATCTGCCAGGTGCCGGGTCACCTTACTTATATATAGCTGTAATCTGCCGGGTGCCGGGTCACCTTACTTATATATAGCTGTAATCTGCCGGGTGCCGGGTCACCTTACTTATATATAGCTGTAATCTGCCGGGTGCCGGGTCACCTTACTTATATATAGCTGTAATCTGCCGGGTGCCGGGTCACCTTACTTATATATAGCTGTAATCTGCCGGGTGTCGGGTCTCCTTACTTATATATAGCTGTAATCTGCCGGGTGTCGGGTCTCCTTACTTATATATAGCTGTAATCTGCTGGGTGCCGGGTCAATTTACTTGTTATATAGCGGTAATCTGCCGGTGTCGGGTCACCTTCCTTATATATAGCTGTAATCTGCCGGGTGCCGGGTCACCTTACTTATATATAGCTGTAATCTGCAGGGTGCCGTGTCACCTTACTTATATATAGCTGTAATCTGCCAGGTGTCGGGTCACCTTACTTATATATAGCTGTAATCTGCCGGGTGCAGGGTCACCTTACTTATATATAGCTGTAATCTGCCGGGTGCCGGGTTTCTTTACTTATATATAGCTGTAATCTGCCGGGTGCCGGTTCACTTTACTTATATATAGCTGTAATCTGCCGGGTGCCGGGTCACCTTACTTATATATAGCTGTAATCTGCCGGGTGCCGGGTCACCTTACTTATATATAGCTGTAATCTGCCGGGTGCCGGGTCACATTACTTATATATAGCTGTAATCTGCCGGGTGCCGAGTCACCTTATTTATATATAGCTGTAATCTGCCGGGTCACCTTACTTATATATAGCTGTAATCTGCCGGGTCACTTTACTTATATATAGCTGTAATCTGCCAGGTGCGGGGTCACCTTACTTATATATAGCTGTAATCTGCCGGGTGCCGGGTCACCTTACTTATATATAGCTGTAATCTGCCGGGTGCCGGGTCACTTTACTTATATATAGCTGTTCTCTGCCGGGTGCCCGGGTCACCTAATTTATATATAGCTGTAATCTGCCAGGTGCCGGGTCACCTTACTTATATATAGCTGTAATCTGCCGGGTGCCGGGTCACCTTACTTATATATAGCTGTAATCTGCCGGGTGCCGGGTCACCTTACTTATATATAGCTGTAATCTGCCGGGTGCCGGGTCACCTTACTTATATATAGCTGTAATCTGCCGGGTGTCGGGTCACCTTACTTATATATAGCTGTAATCTGCCGGGTGAAGGGTCACCTTACTTATATATAGCTGTAATCTGCCGGGTGTCGGGTCACCTTACTTATATATAGCTGTAATCTGCAGGGTGCCGGGTCACCTTACTTATATATAGCTGTAATCTGCCGGCTGACGGGTCACCTTACTTATATATAGCTGTAATCTGCCAGGTGCCGGGTCACCTTACTTATATATAGCTGTAATCTGCCGGGTGCCGGGTCACCTTACTTATATATAGCTGTAGTCTGCCGGGTCACCTTACTTATATATAGCTGTAATCTGCCGGGTGCCGGGTCACCTTACTTATATATAGCTGTAATCTGCCGGGTGCCGGGTCACCTTACTTATATATAGCTGTAATCTGCCGGGTGTCGGGTCTCCTTACTTATATATAGCTGTAATCTGCCGGGTGTCGGGTCTCCTTACTTATATATAGCTGTAATCTGCTGGGTGCCGGGTCAATTTACTTGTTATATAGCTGTAATCTGCCGGGTGTCGGGTCACCTTCCTTATATATAGATGTAATCTGCCGGGTGCCGGGTCACCTTACTTATATATAGCTGTAATCTGCCGGGTGCCGGGTCACCTTACTTATATATAGCTGTAATCTGCCGGGTGCCGGGTCACCTTACTTATATATAGCTGTAATCTGCCGGGTGCCGGGTCACCTTACTTATATATAGCTGTAATCTGCCGGGTGTCGGGTCACCTTACTTATATATAGCTGTAATCTGCAGGGTGCCGGGTCACCTTACTTATATATAGCTGTAATCTGCCGGCTGCCGGGTCACCTTACTTATATATAGCTGTAATCTGCAGGGTGCCGGGTCACCTTACTTATATATAGCTGTAATCTGCCGGCTGCCGGGTCACCTTACTTATATATAGCTCTAATCTGCCAGGTGCCGGGTCACCTTACTTATATATAGCTGTAATCTGCCGGGTGCCGGGTCACCTTACTTATATATAGCTGTAGTCTGCCGGGTCACCTTACTTATATATAGCTGTAATCTGCCGGGTGCCGGGTCACCTTACTTATATATAGCTGTAATCTGCCGGGTGCCGGGTCACCATACTTATATATAGCTGTAATCTGCCGGGTGTCGGGTCTCCTTACTTATATATAGCTGTAATCTGCCGGGTGTCGGGTCTCCTTACTTATATATAGCTGTAATCTGCTGGGTGCCGGGTCAATTTACTTGTTATATAGCTGTAATCTGCCGGGTGTCGGGTCACCTTCCTTATATATAGCTGTAATCTGCCGGGTGCCGGGTCACCTTACTTATATATAGCTGTAATCTGCAGGGTGCCGGGTCACCTTACTTATATATAGCTGTAATCTGCCGGGTGTCGGGTCACCTTACTTATATATAGCTGTAATCTGCCGGGTGCAGGGTCACCTTACTTATATATAGCTGTAATCTGCCGTGTCACCCTTCTTATATATAGCTGTAATCTGCCGGGTGCCGGTTCACCATACTTATATATAGCTGTAATCTGCCAGGTGCCGGGTCACCTTACTTATATATAGCTATAATCTGCCGGGTGCCGGGTCACCTTACTTATATATAGCTGTAATCTGCCGGGTGCCGGGTCACCTTACTTATATATAACTGTAATCTGCCGGGTGTCGGGTCTCCTTACTTATATATAGCTGTAATCTGCCGGGTGTCGGGTCACCTTACTTATATATAGCTGTAATCTGCCGGGTGCCGGGTCACCTTACTTGTTTGATAGCTGTAATCTGCCGGGTGCCGGGTCACCTTACTTATATATAGCTGTAATCTGCCGGGTGCCGGGTCACCTTACTTATATAGAGCTGTAATCCCCCGGGTGCCGGGTCACCTTACTTATATATAGCTGTAATCTGCCGGGTCACCTTAGTTATATATAGCTGTAATCTGCCCGGTGCCGGGTTCACCTTACTTATATATAGCTGTAATCTGCCAGGTGCCGGGTTACCTCACTTATATATAGCTGTAATCTGCCGGGTGCCCGGGTCACCTTACTTATATATAGCTGTAATCTACCGGGTGCCGGGTCACCTTACTTATATATAGCTGTAATCTACCGGGTGCCGGGTCACCTTACTTATATATAGCTGTAATCTGCCGGGTGCCGGGTCACCTTACTTCCATATAGCTGTGATCTGCCGGGTGCCGGGTCACCTTACTTACATATAGCTGTGATCTGCCGGGTGCCGGGTCACCTTACTTATATATAGCTGTAATCTACCGGGTGCCGGGTCACATTACTTATATATAGCTGTAATCTGCCGGGTGCCAGGTCACCTTACTTATATATAGCTGTAATCTGCCGTGTCACCTTACTTATATATAGCTGTAATCTGCCGGGGCTGCCGGGTCACCTTACTTATATATAGCTGTAATCTGCCGGGTGCCGGGACACCTTACTTATATATAGCTGTAATCTGCCGGGTGTTGGGTCTCCTTACTTATATATAGCTGTATTCTGCCGGGGTCGGGTCACCTTACTTATATATAGCTGTAATCTGCCGGGTGTCGGGTCACCTTACTTATATATATATAGCTGTAATATGCCGGGTGCCGGGTCACCTTACTTATATAAAGCCGTAATCTGCCGGGTGTCGGGTCACCTTACTTATATTTAGCCGTAATCTGCCGGGTTGTCGGGTCACATTAATTATATATAGCTGTAATCTGCCGGGTGTCGGGTCACTTTACTTATATATAGCTGTAATCTGCCTGGTGCCCGGGTCAGCTTATTTATATAATCTGCCGGGTGTCGGGTCACCTTACTTATATATAGCTGTAATCTGCCGGGTGCCGGGTCACCTTACTTGTTATATAGCTGTAATCTGCCGGGTGCCGGGTCACCTTACTTATATATAGCTGTAATCTGCCGGGTGCCGGGACACCTTACTTATATATAGTTGTAATCTGCCGGGTGTCGGGTCACCTTACTTATATATAGCTGTAATCTTCCGGGTGCCGGGTCACCTTAGTTATATATAGCTGTAATCTGCCGGGGGTCGGGTCACCTTACTTATATATAGCTGTAATCTGCAGGGTGCAGGGTCACCTTACTTATATATAGCTGTAATCTGACGGGTGCCGGGTCACTTTACTTATATATAGCTGTAATCGGGTGCTGGGTCACCTTACTTATATATAGTTGTAATCTGCCGTGTGCCGGGTCACCTTACTTATATATAGCTGTAATCTGCCGGGTGTCGGGTCACCTTACTTATATATAGCTGTAATCTGCCGGGTGCTGGGTCACCTTACTTATATATAGCTGTAATCTGCCGGGTCACCTTACTTATATATAGCTGTAATCTGCCGGGTGCCGGGTCACCTTACTTATATATAGCTGTAATCTGCCGGGTGCCGGGTCACCTTACTTATATATAGCTGTAATCCGCCGGGTGCCGGGTCACCTTACTTATATATAGCTGTAATCTCCCGGGTGCCGGGTCACCTTACTTATATATAGCTGTAATCTGCCGGGTCACCTTACTTATATATAGCTGTAATCTGCCAGGTCACCTTACTTATATATAGCTGTAATCTGCCGGGTGCCGGGTCACCTTACTTATATATAGCTGTAATCTGCCTGGTGCCAGGGCACCTTACTTATATATAGCTGTAATCTGCCGGGTGCCGGGTCACCTTACATATATATAGCTGTAATCTGCCGGGTGCCGGGTCACCTTACTTATATATAGCTGTAATCTGCCGGGTGCCAGGTCACATTACTTATATATAGCTGTAATCTGCCGGGTGCCGGGTCACCTTACTTATATATAGCTGTAATCTGCAGAGGTGCCGGGTCACCTTACTTATATATAGCTGTAATCTGCCGGGTGCCCTGTCACCTTACTTATATATAGCTGTAATCTGCCGGGTGTCGGGTCACCTTACTTATATATAGCTGTAATCTTCCAGGTGCCGGGTCACCTTACTTATATATAGCTGTAATCTGCCGGGTGCCGGGTCACCTTACTTATATATAGCTGTAATCTGCCGGGTGCCGGGTCACCTTACTTATATATAGCTGTAATCTGCCGGGTGTCGGGTCACCTTACTTATATATAGCTGTAATCTGCTGGGTGCCGGGTCACCTTACTTATATATAGCTGTAATCTGCCAGGTGCCGGGTCACCTTACTTATATATAGCTGTAATCTGCCGGGTGTCGGGTCACCTTACTTATATATAGCTGTAATCTGCAGGGTTCCGGATCACCTTACTTATATATAGCTGTAATCTGCCGGGTGCCGGGTCACCTTACTTATATATAGCTGTAATCTGCCGGCTGCCGGGTCACCTTACTTATATATAGCTGTAATCTGCCAGGTGCCGGGTCACCTTACTTATATATAGCTGTAATCTGCCGGGTGCCGGGTCACCTTACTTATATATAGCTGTAGTCTGCCAGGTCACCTTACTTATATATAGCTGTAATCTGACGGGTCACCTTACTTATATATAGCTGTAATCTGCCGGGTGCCGGGTCACCTTACTTATATATAGCAATAATCTGCCAGGTGTGGGTCTCCTTACTTATATATAGCTGAAATCTGCCGGGTGTCGGGTCTCCTTACTTATATATAGCTGTAATCTGCTGGGTGCCTGGTCAATTTACTTGTTATATAGCTGTAATCTGCCGGGTGTCGGGTCACCTTCCTTATATATAGCTGTAATCTGCTGGGTGCCGGGTCACCTTACTTATATATAGCTGTAATCTGCTGGGTGCCGGGTCACCTTACTTATATATAGATGTAATATGCCGGGTGCCGGGTCACCTTACTTATATATAGCTGTAATCTGCCAGGTGCCGGGTCACCTTACTTATATATAGCTGTAATCTGCCAGGTGCCGGGTCACCTTACTTATATATAGCTGTAATCTGCTGGGTGCCGGGTCACCTTACTTATATATAGCTGTAATCTGCCAGGTGCCGGGTCACCTTACTTATATATAGCTGTAATCTGCCGGGTGTCGGGTCACCTTACTTATATATAGCTGTAATCTGCCGGGTCACCTTACTTATATATAGCTGTAATCTGCTGGGTGCCGGGTCACCTTACTTATATATAGCTGTAATTTGCCGGGTGCCGGGTCACCTTACTTATATATAGCTGTAATCTGCCGGGTGCCGGGTCACCTTACTTATATATAGCTGTAATCTGCCGGGTGCCGGGTCACCTTACTTATATATAGCTGTAATGTGCCGGGTGCCGGGTCACCTTACTTATATATAGCTGTAATCTGCCGGGTGTCGGGTCTCCTTACTTATATATAGCTGTAATCTGCCGGGTGTCGGGTCTCCTTACTTATATATAGCTGTAATCTGCTGGGTGCCGGGTCAATTTACTTGTTATATAGCTGTAATCTGCCGGGTGTCGGGTCACCTTCCTTATATATAGCTGTAATCTGCCGGGTGCCGGGTCACCTTACTTATATATAGCTGTAATCTGCAGGGTGCCGGGTCACCTTACTTATATATAGCTGTAATCTGCCAGGTGTCGGGTCACCTTACTTATATATAGCTGTAATCTGCCGGGTGCAGGGTCACCTTACTTATATATAGCTGTAATCTGCCGGGTGCCGGGTTTCTTTACTTATATATAGCTGTAATCTGCCGGGTGCCGGGTCACTTTACTTATATATAGCTGTAATCTGCCGGGTGCCGGGTCACCTTACTTATATATAGCTGTAATCTGCCGGGTGCCGGGTCACCTTACTTATATATAGCTGTAATCTGCCGGGTGCCGGGTCACATTACTTATATATAGCTGTAATCTGCCGGGTGCCGAGTCACCTTATTTATATATAGCTGTAATCTGCCGGGTCACCATACTTATATATAGCTGTAATCTGCCGGGTCACTTTACTTATATATAGCTGTAATCTGCCAGGTGCCGGGTCACCTTACTTATATATAGCTGTAATCTGCCGGGTGCCGGGTCACCTTACTTATATATAGCTGTAATCTGCCGGGTGCCGGGTCACTTTACTTATATATAGCTGTTCTCTGCCGGGTGCCGGGTCACCTAATTTATATATAGCTGTAATCTGCCAGGTGCCGGGTCACCTTACTTATATATAGCTGTAATCTGCCGGGTGCCGGGTCACCTTACTTATATATAGCTGTAATCTGCCGGGTGCCGGGTCACCTTACTTATATATAGCTGTAATCTGCCGGGTGCCGGGTCACCTTACTTATATATAGCTGTAATCTGCCGGGTGTCGGGTCACCTTACTTATATATAGCTGTAATCTGCCGGGTGAAGGGTCACCTTACTTATATATAGCTGTAATCTGCCGGGTGTTGGGTCACCTTACTTATATATAGCTGTAATCTGCCGGGTGCTGGGTCACCTTACTTATATATAGCTGTAATCTGCCGGGTGCCGGGTCACCTTACTTATATATAGCTGTAATCTGCCGGGTGCCGGGTCACCTTACTTATATATAGCTGTAATCTGCCGGGTGCCGGGTCACCTTACTTATATATAGCTGTAATCTGCCGGGTCACCTTACTTATATATAGCTGTAATCTGCCAGGTCACCTTACTTATATATAGCTGTAATCTGCCGGGTGCCGGGTCACCTTACTTATATATAGCTGTAATCTGCCTGGTGCCAGGGCACCTTACTTATATATAGCTGTAATCTGCCGGGTGCCGGGTCACCTTACATATATATAGCTGTAATCTGCCGGGTGCCGGGTCACCTTACTTATATATAGCTGTAATCTGCCGGGTGCCAGGTCACATTACTTATATATAGCTGTAATCTGCCGGGTGCCGGGTCACCTTACTTATATATAGCTGTAATCTGCAGAGGTGCCGGGTCACCTTACTTATATATAGCTGTAATCTGCCGGGTGCCCTGTCACCTTACTTATATATAGCTGTAATCTGCCGGGTGTCGGGTCACCTTACTTATATATAGCTGTAATCTTCCAGGTGCCGGGTCACCTTACTTATATATAGCTGTAATCTGCCGGGTGCCGGGTCACCTTACTTATATATAGCTGTAATCTGCAGGGTGCCGGGTCACCTTACTTATATATAGCTGTAATCTGCCGGCTGCCGGGTCACCTTACTTATATATAGCTCTAATCTGCCAGGTGCCGGGTCACCTTACTTATATATAGCTGTAATCTGCCGGGTGCCGGGTCACCTTACTTATATATAGCTGTAGTCTGCCGGGTCACCTTATTTATATATAGCTGTAATCTGCCGGGTGCCGGGTCACCTTACTTATATATAGCTGTAATCTGCCGGGTGCCGGGTCACCATACTTATATATAGCTGTAATCTGCCGGGTGTCGGGTCTCCTTACTTATATATAGCTGTAATCTGCCGGGTGTCGGGTCTCCTTACTTATATATAGCTGTAATCTGCTGGGTGCCGGGTCAATTTACTTGTTATATAGCTGTAATCTGCCGGGTGTCGGGTCACCTTCCTTATATATAGCTGTAATCTGCCGGGTGCCGGGTCACCTTACTTATATATAGCTGTAATCTGCAGGGTGCCGGGTCACCTTACTTATATATAGCTGTAATCTGCCGGGTGTCGGGTCACCTTACTTATATATAGCTGTAATCTGCCGGGTGCAGGGTCACCTTACTTATATATAGCTGTAATCTGCCGTGTCACCCTTCTTATATATAGCTGTAATCTGCCGGGTGCCGGGTCACCTTACTTATATATAGCTATAATCTGCCGGGTGCCGGGTCACCTTACTTATATATAGCTGTAATCTGCCGGGTGCCGGGTCACCTTACTTATATATAACTGTAATCTGCCGGGTGTCGGGTCTCCTTACTTATATATAGCTGTAATCTGCCGGGTGTCGGGTCACCTTACTTATATATAGCTGTAATCTGCCGGGTGCCGGGTCACCTTACTTGTTTGATAGCTGTAATCTGCCGGGTGCCGGGTCACCTTACTTATATATAGCTGTAATCTGCCGGGTGCCGGGTCACCTTACTTATATAGAGCTGTAATCCCCCGGGTGCCGGGTCACCTTACTTATATATAGCTGTAATCTGCCGGGTCACCTTAGTTATATATAGCTGTAATCTGCCCGGTGCCGGGTCACCTTACTTATATATAGCTGTAATCTGCCAGGTGCCGGGTCACCTTACTTATATATAGCTGTAATCTGCTGGGTGCCGGGTCACCTTACTTATATATAGCTGTAATCTGCCAGGTGCCGGGTCACCTTACTTATATATAGCTGTAATCTGCCAGGTGCCGGGTCACTTTACTTATATATAGCTGTAATCTGCCGGGTCACCTTACTTATATATAGCTGTAATCTGCCGGGTGCCGGGTCACCTTACTTATATATAGCTGTAATCTGCCGGGTGCCGGGTCACCTTACTTATATATAGCTGTAATCTGCCGGGTGCCGGGTCACCTTACTTATATATAGCTGTAATCTGCCGGGTGCCGGGTCACCTTACTTATATATAGCTGTAATCTGCCGGGTGCCGGGTCACCTTACTTATATATAGCTGTAATCTGCCGGGTGTCGGGTCTCCTTACTTATATATAGCTGTAATCTGCCGGGTGTCGGGTCTCCTTACTTATATATAGCTGTAATCTGCTGGGTGCCGGGTCAATTTACTTGTTATATAGCTGTAATCTGCCGGGTGTCGGGTCACCTTCCTTATATATAGCTGTAATCTGCCGGGTGCCGGGTCACCTTACTTATATATAGCTGTAATCTGCAGGGTGCCGGGTCACCTTACTTATATATAGCTATAATCTGCCAGGTGTCGGGTCACCTTACTTATATATAGCTGTAATCTGCCGGGTGCAGGGTCACCTTACTTATATATAGCTGTAATCTGCCGGGTGCCGGGTTTCTTTACTTATATATAGCTGTAATCTGCCGGGTGCCGGGTCACTTTACTTATATATAGCTGTAATCTGCCGGGTGCCGGGTCACCTTACTTATATATAGCTGTAATCTGCCGGGTGCCGGGTCACCTTACTTATATATAGCTGTAATCTGCCGGGTGCCGGGTCACATTACTTATATATAGCTGTAATCTGCCGGGTGCCGAGTCACCTTATTTATATATAGCTGTAATCTGCCGGGTCACCTTACTTATATATAGCTGTAATCTGCCGGGTCACTTTACTTATATATAGCTGTAATCTGCCAGGTGCCGGGTCACCTTACTTATATATAGCTGTAATCTGCCGTGTGCCGGGTCACCTTACTTATATATAGCTGTAATCTGCCGGGTGCCGGGTCACTTTACTTATATATAGCTGTTCTCTGCCGGGTGCCGGGTCACCTAATTTATATATAGCTGTAATCTGCCAGGTGCCGGGTCACCTTACTTATATATAGCTGTAATCTGCCGGGTGCCGGGTCACCTTACTTATATATAGCTGTAATCTGCCGGGTGCCGGGTCACCTTACTTATATATAGCTGTAATCTGCCGGGTGCCGGTTCACCTTACTTATATATAGCTGTAATCTGCCGGGTGTCGGGTCACCTTACTTATATATAGCTGTAATCTGCCGGGTGAAGGGTCACCTTACTTATATATAGCTGTAATCTGCCGGGTGTTGGGTCACCTTACTTATATATAGCTGTAATCTGCCGGGTGCTGGGTCACCTTACTTATATATAGCTGTAATCTGCCGGGTGCCGGGTCACCTTACTTATATATAGCTGTAATCTGCCGGGTGCCGGGTCACCTTACTTATATATAGCTGTAATCTGCCGGGTGCCGGGTCACCTTACTTATATATAGCTGTAATCTGCCGGGTCACCTTACTTATATATAGCTGTAATCTGCCGGGTGCCGGGTCACCTTACTTATATATAGCTGTAATCTGCCGGGTGCCGGGTCACCTTACTTATATATAGCTGTAATCTGCCGGGTGCCGGGTCACCTTACTTATATATAGCTGTAATCTGCCGGGTGCCAGGTCACCTTATTTATATATAGCTGTAATCTGCCGGGTGAAGGGTCACCTTACTTATATATAGCTGTAATCTGCCGGGTGTCGGGTCACCTTACTTATATATAGCTGTAATCTGCCGGGTGAAGGGTCACCTTACTTATATATAGCTGTAATCTGCCGGGTGTCGGGTCACCTTACTTATATATAGCTGTAATCTGCCGGGTGCCGGGTCACCTTACTTATATATAGCTGTAATCTGCCGGGTGCCGGGTCACCTTACTTATATATAGCTGTAATCTGCCGGGTGCCGGGTCACCTTACTTATATATAGCTGTAATCTGCCGGGTCACCTTACTTATATATAGCTGTAATCTGCCGGGTGCCGGGTCACCTTACTTATATATAGCTGTAATCTGCCGGGTGCTGGGTCACCTTACTTATATATAGCTGTAATCTGCCGGGTGCCGGGTCACCTTACTTATATATAGCTGTAATCTGCCGGGTGCCGGGTCACCTTACTTATATATAGCTGTAATCTGCCGGGTGCCGGGTCACCTTACTTATATATAGCTGTAATCTGCCGGGTGCCGGGTCACCTTACTTATATATAGCTGTAATCTGCCGGGTGCCGGGTCACCTTACTTATATATAGCTGTAATCTGCCGGGTGCCGGGTCACCTTACTTATATATAGCTGTAATCTGCCGGGTGTCGGGTCACCTTACTTATATATAGCTGTAATCTGCCGGGTGAAGGGTCACCTTACTTATATATAGCTGTAATCTGCCGGGTGTCGGGTCACCTTACTTATATATAGCTGTAATCTGCCGGGTGAAGGATCACCTTACTTATATATAGCTGTAATCTGCCGGGTGTCGGGTCACCTTACTTATATATAGCTGTAATCTGCCGGGTGCCGGGTCACCTTACTTATATATAGCTGTAATCTGCCGGGTGCCGGGTCACCTTACTTATATATAGCTGTAATCTGCCGGGTGCCGGGTCAATTTACATATATATAGCTGTAATCTGACGGGTGTCTGGTCACCTTACTTATATATAGCTGTAATCTGCTGGGTGCCGGGTCACCATACTTATATATAGCTGTAATCTGCCGGGTCACCGTACTTATATATAGCTGTAATCTGCCGGGTGCCGGGTCACCTTACTTATATATAGCTGTAATCTGCCGGGTCACCTTACTTATATATAGCTGTAATCTGCCGGGTCACCTTACTTATATATAGCTGTAATCTGCCGGGTCACCTTACTTATATATAGCTGTAATCTGCCGGGTGCCGGGTCACCTTACTTATATATAGCTGTAATCTGCCGGGTGCCGGGTCACCTTACTTATATATAGCTGTAATCTGCCGGGTGCTGGGTCACTTTATATATAGCTGTAATCTGCCGGGTGCCGGGTCACCTTACTTATATAGCTGTAATCTGCCCGGTGCTGGGTCACCTTACTTATATATAGCTGTAATCTGCTGGGTGCCGGGTCACCTTACTTATATATAGCTGTAATCTGCCGGGTCACCTTACTTATATATAGCTGTAATCTGCCGGGTGCCGGGTCACCTTACTTATATATAGCTGTAATCTGCCGGGAGCCGGGTCACCTTACTTATATATAGCTGTAATCTGCTGGGTGCCGGGGCACCTTACTTATATATAGCTGTAATCTGCCGGGTGCTGGGTCACCTTACTTATATATAGCTGTAATCTGCCGGGTGCCGGGGCACCTTACTTACATATATCTGTAATCTGCCGGGTGCCGGGTCACCTTACTTATATATAGCTGTAATCTGCCGGGTGCCGGGTCACCTTACTTATATATAGCTGTAATCTGCCGGGTGCCGGGTCACCTTACTTATATATAGCTGTAATCTGCCGGGTGCCTTGTCACCTTACTTATATATAGCTGTAATCTGCCGGGTGCCGGGTCACCTTACTTATATATAGCTGTAATCTGCCGGGTGCCGGGTCACCTTACTTATATATAGCTGTAATCTGCCGGGTGTCGGGTCACCTTACTTATATATAGCTGTAATCTGCCGGGTGCCGTGTCACCTTATATATAGCTGTAATCTGCCGCGTGCCAGGTCACCTTACTTATATATAGATGTAATCTGCCCGGTGCCGGGTCACCTTACTTATATATAGCTGTAATCTGATGGGTGCCGGGTCACCTTACTTATATATAGCTGTAATCTGCCGGGTCACCTTACTTATATATAGCTGTAATCTGCCGGGTGCCGGGTCACCTTACTTATATATAGCTGTAATCTGCCGGGAGCCGGGTCACCTTACTTATATATAGCTGTAATCTGCCGGGTGCCGGGTCACCTTACTTATATATTGCTGTAATCTGACGGGTGCCGGGTCACCTTACTTATATATAGCTGTAATCTGACGGGTGTCGGGTCACCTTACTTATATATAGCTGTAATGTGCCGGGTGCCGGGTCACCTTACCTATATATAGCTGTAATCTGCCGGGTGCCGGGTCACCATACTTATATATAGCTGTAATCTGCAGGGTGCCGGGTCACCTTACTTATATATAGCTGTAATCTGCCGGGTGCCGGGTCACCTTACTTATATATAGCTGTAATCTGCCGGGTGCCGGGTCACCTTACTTATATATAGCTGTAATCTGCCGGGTCACCTTACTTATATATAGCTGTAATCTGCCGGCTGCCGGGTCACCTTACTTATATATAGCTGTAATCTGCCAGGTGCCGAGTGACCTTACTTATATATAGCTGTAATCTGCCGGGTGCCGGGTCACCTTACTTATATATAGCTGTGGTCTGCCGGGTCACCTTACTTATATATAGCTGTAATCTGCCGGGTGCCGGGTCACCTTACTTATATATAGCTGTAATCTGCCGGGTCACCTTACTTATATATAGCTGTAATCTGCCGGTTGCCGGGTCACCTTACTTATATATAGCTGTAATCTGCCGGGTGCCGGGTCACCTTACTTATATGTAGCTGTAATCTGCCGGGTGCCGGGTGCCGGGTCACCTTACTTATATATAGCTGTAATCTGCCGGGTGTCGGGTCACCTTACTTATATATAGCTGTAATCTGCCGGGTGCCGGGTCACCTTACTTATATATAGCTGTACTCTGCCGGGTGCCGGGTCACCTTACTTATATATAGCTGTAATCTGCCGGGTGCCGGGTCACTTTACTTATATATAGCTGTTCTCTGCCGGGTCACCTAATTTATATATAGCTGTAATCTGCCAGGTGCCGGGTCACCTTACTTATATATAGCTGTAATCTGCCGGGTGCCGGGTCACCTTAATTATATATAGCTGTAATCTGCCGGGTGCCGGGTCACCTTACTTATATATAGCTGTAATCTGCCGGGTGTCGGGTCACCTTACTTATATATAGCTGTAATCTGCCGGGTGAAGGGTCACCTTACTTATATATATCTGTAATCTGCCGGGTGTCGGGTCACCTTACTTATATATAGCTGTAATCTGCCGGGTGCCGGGTCACCTTACTTATATATAGCTGCAATCTGCCGGGTGCCGGGTCACCTTACTTATATATAGCTGTAATCTGCCGGGTGTCGGGTCACCTTACTTATATATAGCTGTAATCTGCAGGGTGCCGGGTCACCTTACTTATATATAGCTGTAATCTGCCGGCTGCCGGGTCACCTTACTTATATATAGCTGTAATCTGCCAGGTGCCGGGTCACCTTACTTATATATAGCTGTAATCTGCCGGGTGCCGGGTCACCTTACTTATATATAGCTGTAGTCTGCCGGGTCACCTTACTTATATATAGCTGTAATCTGCCGGGTGCCGGGTCACCTTACTTATATATAGCTGTAATCTGCCGGGTGCCGGGTCACCTTACTTATATATAGCTGTAATCTGCCGGGTGTCGGGTCTCCTTTCTTATATATAGCTGTAATCTGCCGGGTGTCGGGTCTCCTTACTTATATATAGCTGTAATCTGCTGGGTGCCGGGTCACTTTACTTGTTATATAGCTGTAATCTGCCGGGTGTCGGGTCACGATCCTTATATATAGCTGTAATCTGCCGGGTGCCGGGTCACCTTACTTATATATAGCTGTAATCTGCAGGGTGCCGGGTCACCTTACTTATATATAGCTGTAATCTGCCAGGTGTCGGGTCACCTTACTTATATATAGCTGTAATCTGCTGGGTGCAGGGTCACCTTACTTATATATAGCTATAATCTGCCGGGTGTCGGGTCACTTTACTTATATATAGCTGTAATCTGCCAGGTGCCGGGTCACTTTACTTATATATAGCTGTAATCTGCCGGGTGCCGGGTCACCTTACTTATATATAGCTGTAATCTGCCGGGTGCCGGGTCACCTTACTTATATATAGCTGTAATCTGCCGGGTGCCGGGTCACATTACTTATATATAGCTGTAATCTGCCGGGTGCCGAGTCACCTTATTTATATATAGCTGTAATCTGCCGGGTCACTTTACTTATATATAGCTGTAATCTGCCGGGTCACCTTACTTATATATAGCTGTAATCTGCCGGGTCACTTTACTTATATATAGCTGTAATCTGCCGGGTGCCGGGTCACCTTACTTATATATAGCTGTAATCTGCCGGGTGCCGGGTCACTTTACTTATATATAGCTGTTCTCTGCCGGGTCACCTAATTTATATATAGCTGTAATCTGCCAGGTGCCGGGTCACCTTACTTATATTTAGCTGTAATCTGCCGGGTGCCGGGTCACCTTACTTATATATAGCTGTAATCTGCCGGATGCCGGGTCACCTTACTTATATATAGCTGTAATCTGCCGGGTGCCGGGTCACCTTACTTATATATAGCTGTAATCTGCCGGGTGTCGGGTCACCTTACTTATATATAGCTGTAATCTGCCGGGTGAAGGGTCACCTTACTTATATATATCTGTAATCTGCCGGGTGTCGGGTCACCTTACTTATATATAGCTGTAATCTGCCGGGTGAAGGGTCACCTTACTTATATATAGCTGTAATCTGACGGGTGTCGGGTCACCTTACTTATATATAGCTGTAATCTGCCGGGTGCCGGGTCACCTTACTTATATATAGCTTTAATCTGCCGGGTGCCGGGTCACCTTACTTATATATAGCTGTAATCTGCCGGGTGCCGGGTCACCTTACTTATATATAGCTGTAATCTGCCGGGTGCCGGGTCACCTTACTTATATATAGCTGTAATCTGCCGGGTCACCTTACTTATATATAGCTGTTCTCTGCCGGGTGCCGGGTCACCTTACTTATATATAGCTGTAATCTGCCGGGTGCCGGGTCACCTTACTTATATATAGCTGTAATCTGCCGGGTGCCGGGTCACCTTACTTATATATAGCTGTAATCTGCCGGGTGCCGGGTCACCTTACATATATATAGCTGTAATCTGACGGGTGTCTGGTCACCTTACTTATATATAGCTGTAATCTGCTGGGTGCCGGGTCACCGTACTTATATATAGCTGTAATCTGCCGGGTCACCGTACTTATATATAGCTGTAATCTGCCGGGTGCCGGGTCACCTTACTTATATATAGCTGTAATCTGCCGGGTCACCTTACTTACATATAGCTGTAATCTGCCGGGTCACCTTACTTATATATAGCTGTAATCTGCCGGGTGCCGGGTCACCTTACTTATATGTAGCTGTAATCTGCCGGGTGCCGGGTGCCGGGTCACCTTACTTATATATAGCTGTAATCTGCCGGGTGTCGGGTCACCTTACTTATATATAGCTGTAATCTGCCGGGTGTCGGGTCTCCTTACTTATATATAGCTGTAATCTGCCGGTTGTCGGGTCACCTTACTTGTTATATAGCTTTAATCTGCCGGGTGTCGGTTCACCTTACTTATATATAGCTGTAATCTGCCGGGTGCCGGGTCACCTTACTTATATATAGCTGCAATCTGCCGGGTGCCGGGTCACCTTACTTATATATAGCTGTAATCTGCCGGGTGTCGGGTCACCTTACTTATATATAGCTGTAATCTGCCGGGTGCCGGGTCACCTTACTTATATATAGCTGTAATCTGCCGGCTGCCGGGTCACCTTACTTATATATAGCTGTAATCTGCCGCGTACCGGGTCACCTTACTTATATATAGCTGTAGTCTGCCGGGTCACCTTACTTATATATAGCTGTAATCTGCCGGGTGCCGGGTCACCTTACTTATATATAGCTGTAATCTGCCGGGTGCCGGGTCACCTTACTTATATATAGCTGTAATCTGCCGGGTGTCGGGTCTCCTTACTTATATATAGCTGTAATCTGCTGGGTGCCGGGTCAATTTACTTGTTATATAGCTGTAATCTGCCGGGTGTCGGGTCACGATCCTTATATATAGCTGTAATCTGCCGGGTGCCGGGTCACCTTACTTATATATAGCTGTAATCTGCAGGGTGCCGGGTCACCTTACTTATATATAGCTGTAATCTGCCAGGTGTCGGGTCACCTTTCTTATATATAGCTGTAATCTGCTGGGTGCAGGGTCACCTTACTTATATATAGCTGTAATCTGCCGGGTGCCGGGTTACTTTACTTATATATAGCTGTAATCTGCCAGGTGCCGGGTCACTTTACTTATATATAGCTGTAATCTGCCGGGTGCCGGGTCACCTTACTTATATATACCTGTAATCTGCCGGGTGCCGGGTCACCTTACTTATATATAGCTGTAATCTGCCGGGTGCCGGGTCACATTACTTATATATAGCTGTAATCTGCCGGGTGCCGGGTCACCTTCCTTATATATAGCTGTAATCTGCCGGGTCACTTTACTTATATATAGCTGTAATCTGCCGGGTCACCTTACTTATATATAGCTGTAATCTGCCGGGTCACTTTACTTATATATAGCTGTAATCTGCCGGGTCACCTTATTTATATATAGCTGTAATCTGCCGGGTCACTTTACTTATATATAGCTGTAATCTGCCGGGTCACCTTACTTATATATAGCTGTACTCTGCCGGGTGCCGGGTCACCTTACTTATATATAGCTGTACTCTGCCGGGTGCCGGGTCACTTTACTTATATATAGCTGTTCTCTGCCGGGTCACCTAATTTATATATAGCTGTAATCTGCCAGGTGCCGGGTCACCTTACTTATATTTAGCTGTAATCTGCCGGGTGCCGGGTCACCTTACTTATATATAGCTGTAATCTGCCGGGTGCCGGGTCACCTTACTTATATATAGCTGTAATCTGCCGGGTGCCGGGTCACCTTACTTATATATAGCTGTAATCTGCCGGGTGTCGGGTCACCTTACTTATATATAGCTGTAATCTGCCGGGTGAAGGGTCACCTTACTTATATATATCTGTAATCTGCCGGGTGTCGGGTCACCTTACTTATATATAGCTGTAATCTGCCGGGTGAAGGGTCACCTTACTTATATATAGCTGTAATCTGACGGGTGTCGGGTCACCTTACTTATATATAGCTGTAATCTGCCGGGTGCCGGGTCACCTTACTTATATATAGCTTTAATCTGCCGGATGCCGGGTCACCTTACTTATATATAGCTGTAATCTGCCGGGTGCCGGGTCACCTTACTTATATATAGCTGTAATCTGCCGGGTGCCGGGTCACCTTACTTATATATAGCTGTAATCTGCCGGGTCACCTTACTTATATATAGCTGTTCTCTGCCGGGTGCCGGGTCACCTTACTTATATATAGCTGTAATCTGCCGGGTGCCGGGTCACCTTACTTATATATAGCTGTAATCTGCCGGGTGCCGGGTCACTTTACTTATATATAGCTGTAATCTGCCGGGTGCCGGGTAACCTTACTTATATATAGCTGTAATCTGCCGGGTGCCGGGTCACATTACTTATATATAGCTGTAATCTGCCGGGTGCCGAGTCACCTTATTTATATATAGCTGTAATCTGCCGGGTCACCTTACTTATATATAGCTGTAATCTGCCGGGTCACCTTACTTATATATAGCTGTAATCTGCCGGGTGCCGGGTCACCTTACTTATATATAGCTGTAATCTGCCGGGTGCCGGGTCACCTTACTTATATATAGCTGTAATCTGCCGGGTGCCGGGTCACCTTACTTATATATAGCTGTAATATGCCGGGTGCCGGGTCACTTTACTTATATATAGCTGTTCTCTGCCGGGTGCCGGGTCACCTAATTTATATATAGCTGTAATCTGCCAGGTGCCGGGTCACCTTACTTATATATAGCTGTAATCTGCCGGGTGCCGGGTCACCTTACTTATATATAGCTGTAATCTGCCGTGTGCCGGGTCACCTTACTTATATATAGCTGTAATCTGCCGGGTGCCGGGTCACCTTACTTATATATAGCTGTAATCTGCCGGGTGTCGGGTCATCTTACTTATATATAGCTGTAATCTGCCGGGTGAAGGGTCACCTTACTTATATATAGCTGTAATCTGCCGGGTGTCGGGTCACCTTACTTATATATAGCTGTAATCTGCCGGGTGCCGGGTCACCTTACTTATATATAGCTGTAATCTGCCGGGTGCCGGGTCACCTTACTTATATATAGCTGTAATCTGCCGGGTGCCGGGTCACCTTACTTATATATAGCTGTAATCTGCCGGGTGCCGGGTCACCTTACTTATATATAGCTGTAATCTGCCGGGTGCCGGGTCACCTTACTTATATATAGCTGTAATCTGCCGGGTCACCTTACTTATATATAGCTGTAATCTGCCGGGTCACCTTACTTATATATAGCTGTAATCTGCCGGCTGCCGGGTCACCTTACTTATATATAGCTGTAATCTGCCGGGTGCCGGGTCACCTTACTTATATATAGCTGTAATCTGCCGGGTGCCGGGTCACCTTACTTATATATAGCTGTAATCTGCCGGGTCACCTTACTTATATATAGCTGTAATCTGCCGGGTCACCTTACTTATATATAGCTGTAATCTGCCGGCTGCCGGGTCACCTTACTTATATATAGCTGTAATCTGCCGGGTGCCGGGTCACCTTACTTATATATAGCTGTAATCTGCCGGGTGCCGGGTCACCTTACTTATATATAGCTGTAATCTGCCGGGTGTCGGGTCACCTTACTTATATAGCTGTAATCTGCCCGGTGCCGGGTCACCTTACTTATATATAGCTGTAATCTGCCGGGTGCCGGGTCACCTTACTTATATATAGCTGTAGTCTGCCGGGTCACCTTACTTATATATAGCTGTAATCTGCCGGGTGCCGGGTCACCTTACTTATATATAGCTGTAATCTGCCGGGTGCCGGGTCACCTTACTTATATATAGCTGTAATCTGCCGGGTGTCGGGTCTCCTTACTTATATATAGCTGTAATCTGCCGGGTGTCGGGTCTCCTTACTTATATATAGCTGTAATCTGCTGGGTGCCGGGTCAATTTACTTGTTATATAGCTGTAATCTGCCGGGTGTCGGGTCACCTTCCTTATATATAGCTGTAATCTGCCGGGTGCCGGGTCACCTTACTTATATATAGCTGTAATCTGCAGGGTGCCGGGTCACCTTACTTATATATAGCTGTAATCTGCCGGGTGTCGGGTCACCTTACTTATATATAGCTGTAATCTGCCGGGTGCAGGGTCACCTTACTTATATATAGCTGTAATCTGCCGGGTGCCGGGTTACTTTACTTATATATAGCTGTAATCTGCCGGGTGCCGGGTCACTTTACTTATATATAGCTGTAATCTGCCGGGTGCCGGGTCACCTTACTTATATATAGCTGTAATCTGCCGGGTGCCGGGTCACATTACTTATATATAGCTGTAATCTGCCGGGTGCCGAGTCACCTTATTTATATATAGCTGTAATCTGCCGGGTCACCTTACTTATATATAGCTGTAATCTGCCGGGTCACCTTACTTATATATAGCTGTAATCTGCCGGGTGCCGGGTCACCTTACTTATATATAGCTGTAATCTGCCGGGTGCCGGGTCACCTTACTTATATATAGCTGTAATCTGCCGGGTGCCGGGTCACTTTACTTATATATAGCTGTTCTCTGCCGGGTGCCGGGTCACCTAATTTATATATAGCTGTAATCTGCCAGGTGCCGGGTCACCTTACTTATATATAGCTGTAATCTGCCGGGTGCCGGGTCACCTTACTTATATATAGCTGTAATCTGCCGGGTGCCGGGTCACCTTACTTATATATAGCTGTAATCTGCCGGGTGCCAGGTCACCTTACTTATATATAGCTGTAATCTGCCGGGTGTCGGGTCATCTTACTTATATATAGCTGTAATCTGCCGGGTGAAGGGTCACCTTACTTATATATAGCTGTAATCTGCCGGGTGTCGGGTCACCTTACTTATATATAGCTGTAATCTGCCGGGTGCCGGGTCACCTTACTTATATATAGCTTTAATCTGCCGGGTGCCGGGTCACCTTACATATATATAGCTGTAATCTGCCGGGTGCCGGGTCACCTTACTTATATATAGCTGTAATCTGCCGGGTGCCGGGTCACCTTACTTATATATAGCTGTAATCTGCCGGGTGCCGGGTCACCTTACATATATATAGCTGTAATCTGCCGGGTCACCTTACTTATATATAGCTGTAATCTGCCGGGTGCCGGGTCACCTTACTTATATATAGCTGTAATCTGCCGGGTGCCGGGTCACCTTACTTATATATAGCTGTAATCTGCCGGGTGCAGGGTCACCTTACTTATATATAGCTGTAATCTGCCGGGTGCCGGGTCAACTTACTTATATATAGCTGTAATCTGCCCGGTGCCGGGTCACCTTACTTATATATAGCTGTAATCTGCCGGGTGCCGGGTCACCTTACTTATATATAGCTGTAATCTGCCGGGTCACCTTACTTATATATAGCTGTTCTCTGCCGGGTGCCGGGTCACCTTACTTATATATAGCTGTAATCTGCCGGGTGCCGGGTCACCTTACTTATATATAGCTGTAATCTGCCAGGTGCCGGGTCACCTTACTTATATATAGCTGTAATCTGCTGGGTGCCGGGTCACCTTACATATATATAGCTGTAATCTGACGGGTGTCTGGTCACCTTACTTATATATAGCTGTAATCTGCTGGGTGCCGGGTCACCTTACTTATATATAGCTGTAATCTGCCGGGTCACCGTATTTATATATAGCTGTAATCTGCCGGGTGCCAGGTCACCTTACTTATATATAGCTGTAATCTGCCGGGTCACCTTACTTATATATAGCTGTAATCTGCCGGGTCACCTTACTTATATATAGCTGTAATCTGCCGGGTGCCGGGTCACCTTACTTATATATAGCTGTAATCTGCCGGGTGCCGGGTCACCTTACTTATATATAGCTGTAATCTGCCGGGTGCCGGGTCACATTACTTATATATAGCTGTAATCTGCCGGGTGCCGGGTCACCTTATATATAGCTGTAATCTGCCGGGTGCCGGGTCACCTTACTTATATAGCTGTAATCTGCCCGGTGCCGGGTCACCTTACTTATATATAGCTGTAATCTGCCGGGTGCCGGGTCACCTTACTTATATATAGCTGTAATCTGCCGGGTCACCTTACTTATATATAGCTGTAATCTGCCGGGTGCCGGGTCACCTTATTTATATATAGCTGTAATCTGCCGGGTGCCGGGTCACCTTACTTATATATAGCTGTAATCTGCCGGGTGCCGGGGCACCTTACTTATATATAGCTGTAATCTGCCGGGTGCCGGGTCACCTTACTTATATATAGCTGTAATCTGCCGGGTGCCGGGGCACCTTACTTATATATAGCTGTAATCTGCCGGGTGCCGGGTCACCTTACTTATATATAGCTGTAATCTGCCGGGTGCCGGGTCACCTTACTTATATATAGCTGTAATCTGCCGGGTGCCGGGTCACCTTACTTATATATAGCTGTAATCTGCCGGGTGCCTTGTCACCTTACTTATATATAGCTGTAATCTGCCGGGTGCCGGGTCACCCTACTTATATATAGCTGTAATCTGCCGGGTGCCGGGTCACCTTACTTATATATAGCTGTAATCTGCCGGGTGTCGGGTCACCTTACTTATATATAGCTGTAATCTGCCGGGTGCCGTGTCACCTTATATATAGCTGTAATCTGCCGGGTGCCGGGTCACCTTACTTATATATAGATGTAATCTGCCCGGTGCCGGGTCACCTTACTTATATATAGCTGTAATCTGCCGGGTGCCGGGTCACCTTACTTATATATAGCTGTAATCTGCCGGGTCACCTTACTTATATATAGCTGTAATCTGCCGGGTGCCGGGTCACCTTACTTATATATAGCTGTAATCTGCTGGGAGCCGGGTCACCTTACTTATATATAGCTGTAATCTGCCGGGTGCCGGGTCACCTTACTTATATATTGCTGTAATCTGACGGGTGCCGGGTCACCTTACTTATATATAGCTGTAATGTGCCGGGTGCCGGGTCACCTTACCTATATATAGCTGTAATCTGCCGGGTGCCGGGTCACCATACTTATATATAGCTGTAATCTGCCGGGTGTCGGGTCACTATACTTATATATAGCTGTAATCTGCCGGGTGCCGGGTCACCTTACTTATATATAGCTGTAATCTGCAGGGTGCCGGGTCACCTTTACTTATATATAGCTGTAATCTGCCGGGTGCCGGGTTACATTACTTATATATAGCTGTAATCTGCCGGGTGCTGGGTCACCTTACTTATATATAGCTGTAATCTGCCGGGTCACCTTACTTATATATAGCTGTAATCTGCCGGGTGCTGGGTCACCTTACTTATATATAGCTGTAATCTGCCGGGTGCCGGGTCACCTTACTTATATATAGCTGTAATCTGCCGGGTGCCGGGTCACCTTACTTATATATAGCTGTAATCTGCCGCGTGCCGGGTCACCTTACTTATATATAGCTGTAATCTGCCGGGTCACCTTACTTATATATAGCTGTAATCTGCCGGGTCACCTTACTTATATGTAGCTGTAATCTGCCGGGTGCCGGGTCACCTTACTTATATATAGCTGTAATCTGCCGGGTGTCGGGTCACCTTACTTATATATAGCTGTAATCTGCCGGGTGTCGGGTCTCCTTACTTATATATAGCTGTAGTCTGCCGGTTGTCGGGTCACCTTACTTATATATAGCTGTAATCTGCCTGGTGTCGGGTCACCTTATATATAGCTGTAATCTGCCGGGTGCCGGGTCACCTTACTTATATATAGCTGTAATCTGCCGGGTGCTGGGTCACCTTACTTATATATTGCTGTAATCTGCCAGGTGCCGGGTCACCTTACTTATATATAGCTGTAATCTGCCGGGTGTCGGGTCTCCTTACTTATATATAGCTGTAATCTGCCGGGTGTCGGGTCTCCTTACTTATATATAGCTGTAATCTGCCGGGTGTCGGGTCACCTTACTTATATATAGCTGTAATCTGCCGGGTGTCGGGTCACCTTACTTATATATAGCTGTAATCTGCCGGGTGTTGGGTCTCCTTACTTATATATAGCTGTAATCTGCCGGGTGTCGGGTCTCCTTACTTATATATAGCTGTAATCTGCTGGGTGCCGGGTCACCTTACTTATATATAGCTGTAGTCTGCCGGGTCACCTTACTTATATATAGCTGTAATCTGCCGGGTGCCGGGTCACCTTACTTATATATAGCTGTAATCTGCCGGGTGCCGGGTCACCTTACTTATATATAGCTGTAATCTGCCGGGTGTCGGGTCTCCTTACTTATATATAGCTGTAATCTGCCGGGTGTCGGGTCTCCTTACTTATATATAGCTGTAATCTGCTGGGTGCCGGGTCAATTTACTTGTTATATAGCTGTAATCTGCCGAGTGTCGGGTCACCTTCCTTATATATAGCTGTAATCTGCCGGGTGCCGGGTCACCTTACTTATATATAGCTGTAATCTGCAGGGTGCCAGGTCACCTTACTTATATATAGCTGTAATCTGCCGGGTGTCGGGTCACCTTACTTATATATAGCTGTAATCTGCCGGGTGCAGGGTCACCTTACTTATATATAGCTGTAATCTGCCGGGTGCCGGGTTACTTTACTTATATATAGCTGTAATCTGCCAGGTGCCGGGTCACTTTACTTATATATAGCTGTAATCTGCCGGGTGCCGGGTCACCTTACTTATATATAGCTGTAATCTGCCGGGTGCCGGGTCACCTTACTTATATATAGCTGTAATCTGCCGGGTGCCGGGTCACATTACTTATATATAGCTGTAATCTGCCGGGTGCCGAGTCACCTTATTTATATATAGCTGTAATCTGCCGGGTCACCTTACTTATATATAGCTGTAATCTGCCGGGTGCCGGGTCACCTTACTTATATATAGCTGTAATCTGCCGGGTGCCGGGTCACCTTACTTATATATAGCTGTAATCTGCCGGGTGCCGGGTCACCTTACTTATATATAGCTGTAATCTGCCGCGTACCGGGTCACCTTACTTATATATAGCTGTAGTCTGCCGGGTCACCTTACTTATATATAGCTGTAATCTGCCGGGTGCCGGGTCACCTTACTTATATATAGCTGTAATCTGCCGGGTGCCGGGTCACCTTACTTATATATAGCTGTAATCTGCCGGGTGTCGGGTCTCCTTACTTATATATAGCTGTAATCTGCTGGGTGCCGGGTCAATTTACTTGTTATATAGCTGTAATCTGCCGGGTGTCGGGTCACGATCCTTATATATAGCTGTAATCTGCCGGGTGCCGGGTCACCTTACTTATATATAGCTGTAGTCTGCCGGGTCACCTTACTTATATATAGCTGTAATCTGCTGGGAGCCGGGTCACCTTACTTATATATAGCTGTAATCTGCCGGGTGCCGGGTCACCTTACTTATATATTGCTGTAATCTGCCGGGTGCCGGGTAACCTTACTTATATATAGCTGTAATCTGCCGGGTGCCGGGTCACATTACTTATATATAGCTGTAATCTGCCGGGTGCCGAGTCACCTTATTTATATATAGCTGTAATCTGCCGGGTCACCTTACTTATATATAGCTGTAATCTGCCGGGTGCCGGGTCACCTTACTTATATATAGCTGTAATCTGCCGGGTGCCGGGTCACCTTACTTATATATAGCTGTAATCTGCCGGGTCACCTTACTTATATATAGCTGTTCTCTGCCGGGTGCCGGGTCACCTTACTTATATATAGCTGTAATCTGCCGGGTGCCGGGTCACCTTACTTATATATAGCTGTAATCTGCCGGGTGCCGGGTCACCTTACTTATATATAGCTGTAATCTGCCGGGTGCCGGGTCACCTTACATATATATAGCTGTAATCTGACGGGTGTCTGGTCACCTTACTTATATATAGCTGTAATCTGCTGGGTGCCGGGTCACCGTACTTATATATAGCTGTAATCTGCCGGGTCACCGTACTTATATATAGCTGTAATCTGCCGGGTGCCGGGTCACCTTACTTATATATAGCTGTAATCTGCCGGGTCACCTTACTTACATATAGCTGTAATCTGCCGGGTCACCTTACTTATATATAGCTGTAATCTGCCGGGTGCCGGGTCACCTTACTTATATGTAGCTGTAATCTGCCGGGTGCCGGGTGCCGGGTCACCTTACTTATATATAGCTGTAATCTGCCGGGTGTCGGGTCACCTTACTTATATATAGCTGTAATCTGCCGGGTGTCGGGTCTCCTTACTTATATATAGCTGTAATCTGCCGGTTGTCGGGTCACCTTACTTGTTATATAGCTTTAATCTGCCGGGTGTCGGTTCACCTTACTTATATATAGCTGTAATCTGCCGGGTGCCGGGTTACCTTACTTATATATAGCTGCAATCTGCCGGGTGCCGGGTCACCTTACTTATATATAGCTGTAATCTGCCGGGTGTCGGGTCACCTTACTTATATATAGCTGTAATCTGCCGGGTGCCGGGTCACCTTACTTATATATAGCTGTAATCTGCCGGCTGCCGGGTCACCTTACTTATATATAGCTGTAATCTGCCGCGTACCGGGTCACCTTACTTATATATAGCTGTAGTCTGCCGGGTCACCTTACTTATATATAGCTGTAATCTGCCGGGTGCCGGGTCACCTTACTTATATATAGCTGTAATCTGCCGGGTGCCGGGTCACCTTACTTATATATAGCTGTAATCTGCCGGGTGTCGGGTCTCCTTACTTATATATAGCTGTAATCTGCTGGGTGCCGGGTCAATTTACTTGTTATATAGCTGTAATCTGCCGGGTGTCGGGTCACGATCCTTATATATAGCTGTAATCTGCCGGGTGCCGGGTCACCTTACTTATATATAGCTGTAATCTGCAGGGTGCCGGGTCACCTTACTTATATATAGCTGTAATCTGCCAGGTGTCGGGTCACCTTTCTTATATATAGCTGTAATCTGCTGGGTGCAGGGTCACCTTACTTATATATAGCTGTAATCTGCCGGGTGCCGGGTTACTTTACTTATATATAGCTGTAATCTGCCAGGTTCCGGGTCACTTTACTTATATATAGCTGTAATCTGCCGGGTGCCGGGTCACCTTACTTATATATACCTGTAATCTGCCGGGTGCCGGGTCACCTTACTTATATATAGCTGTAATCTGCCGGGTGCCGGGTCACATTACTTATATATAGCTGTAATCTGCCGGGTGCCGGGTCACCTTCCTTATATATAGCTGTAATCTGCCGGGTCACTTTACTTATATATAGCTGTAATCTGCCGGGTCACCTTACTTATATATAGCTGTAATCTGCCGGGTCACTTTACTTATATATAGCTGTAATCTGCCGGGTCACCTTACTTATATATAGCTGTAATCTGCCGGGTCACTTTACTTATATATAGCTGTAATCTGCCGGGTCACCTTACTTATATATAGCTGTACTCTGCCGGGTGCCGGGTCACCTTACTTATATATAGCTGTACTCTGCCGGGTGCCGGGTCACTTTACTTATATATAGCTGTTCTCTGCCGGGTCACCTAATTTATATATAGCTGTAATCTGCCAGGTGCCGGGTCACCTTACTTATATTTAGCTGTAATCTGCCGGGTGCCGGGTCACCTTACTTATATATAGCTGTAATCTGCCGGGTGCCGGGTCACCTTACTTATATATAGCTGTAATCTGCCGGGTGCCGGGTCACCTTACTTATATATAGCTGTAATCTGCCGGGTGTCGGGTCACCTTACTTATATATAGCTGTAATCTGCCGGGTGAAGGGTCACCTTACTTATATATATCTGTAATCTGCCGGGTGTCGGGTCACCTTACTTATATATAGCTGTAATCTGCCGGGTGAAGGGTCACCTTACTTATATATAGCTGTAATCTGACGGGTGTCGGGTCACCTTACTTATATATAGCTGTAATCTGCCGGGTGCCGGGTCACCTTACTTATATATAGCTTTAATCTGCCGGATGCCGGGTCACCTTACTTATATATAGCTGTAATCTGCCGGGTGCCGGGTCACCTTACTTATATATAGCTGTAATCTGCCGGGTGCCGGGTCACCTTACTTATATATAGCTGTAATCTGCCGGGTCACCTTACTTATATATAGCTGTTCTCTGCCGGGTGCCGGGTCACCTTACTTATATATAGCTGTAATCTGCCGGGTGCCGGGTCACCTTACTTATATATAGCTGTAATCTGCCGGGTGCCGGGTCACTTTACTTATATATAGCTGTAATCTGCCGGGTGCCGGGTAACCTTACTTATATATAGCTGTAATCTGCCGGGTGCCGGGTCACATTACTTATATATAGCTGTAATCTGCCGGGTGCCGAGTCACCTTATTTATATATAGCTGTAATCTGCCGGGTCACCTTACTTATATATAGCTGTAATCTGCCGGGTCACCTTACTTATATATAGCTGTAATCTGCCGGGTGCCGGGTCACCTTACTTATATATAGCTGTAATCTGCCGGGTGCCGGGTCACCTTACTTATATATAGCTGTAATCTGCCGGGTGCCGGGTCACTTTACTTATATATAGCTGTTCTCTGCCGGGTGCCGGGTCACCTAATTTATATATAGCTGTAATCTGCCAGGTGCCGGGTCACCTTACTTATATATAGCTGTAATCTGCCGGGTGCCGGGTCACCTTACTTATATATAGCTGTAATCTGCCGTGTGCCGGGTCACCTTACTTATATATAGCTGTAATCTGCCGGGTGCCGGGTCACCTTACTTATATATAGCTGTAATCTGCCGGGTGTCGGGTCATCTTACTTATATATAGCTGTAATCTGCCGGGTGAAGGGTCACCTTACTTATATATAGCTGTAATCTGCCGGGTGTCGGGTCACCTTACTTATATATAGCTGTAATCTGCCGGGTGCCGGGTCACCTTACTTATATATAGCTGTAATCTGCCGGGTGCCGGGTCACCTTACTTATATATAGCTGTAATCTGCCGGGTGCCGGGTCACCTTACTTATATATAGCTGTAATCTGCCGGGTGCCGGGTCACCTTACTTATATATAGCTGTAATCTGCCGGGTGCCGGGTCACCTTACTTATATATAGCTGTAATCTGCCGGGTCACCTTACTTATATATAGCTGTAATCTGCCGGGTCACCTTACTTATATATAGCTGTAATCTGCCGGCTGCCGGGTCACCTTACTTATATATAGCTGTAATCTGCCGGGTGCCGGGTCACCTTACTTATATATAGCTGTAATCTGCCGGGTGCCGGGTCACCTTACTTATATATAGCTGTAATCTGCCGGGTCACCTTACTTATATATAGCTGTAATCTGCCGGGTCACCTTACTTATATATAGCTGTAATCTGCCGGCTGCCGGGTCACCTTACTTATATATAGCTGTAATCTGCCGGGTGCCGGGTCACCTTACTTATATATAGCTGTAATCTGCCGGGTGCCGGGTCACCTTACTTATATATAGCTGTAATCTGCCGGGTGTCGGGTCACCTTACTTATATAGCTGTAATCTGCCCGGTGCCGGGTCACCTTACTTATATATAGCTGTAATCTGCCGGGTGCCGGGTCACCTTACTTATATATAGCTGTAGTCTGCCGGGTCACCTTACTTATATATAGCTGTAATCTGCCGGGTGCCGGGTCACCTTACTTATATATAGCTGTAATCTGCCGGGTGCCGGGTCACCTTACTTATATATAGCTGTAATCTGCCGGGTGTCGGGTCTCCTTACTTATATATAGCTGTAATCTGCCGGGTGTCGGGTCTCCTTACTTATATATAGCTGTAATCTGCTGGGTGCCGGGTCAATTTACTTGTTATATAGCTGTAATCTGCCGGGTGTCGGGTCACCTTCCTTATATATAGCTGTAATCTGCCGGGTGCCGGGTCACCTTACTTATATATAGCTGTAATCTGCAGGGTGCCGGGTCACCTTACTTATATATAGCTGTAATCTGCCGGGTGTCGGGTCACCTTACTTATATATAGCTGTAATCTGCCGGGTGCAGGGTCACCTTACTTATATATAGCTGTAATCTGCCGGGTGCCGGGTTACTTTACTTATATATAGCTGTAATCTGCCGGGTGCCGGGTCACTTTACTTATATATAGCTGTAATCTGCCGGGTGCCGGGTCACCTTACTTATATATAGCTGTAATCTGCCGGGTGCCGGGTCACATTACTTATATATAGCTGTAATCTGCCGGGTGCCGAGTCACCTTATTTATATATAGCTGTAATCTGCCGGGTCACCTTACTTATATATAGCTGTAATCTGCCGGGTCACCTTACTTATATATAGCTGTAATCTGCCGGGTGCCGGGTCACCTTACTTATATATAGCTGTAATCTGCCGGGTGCCGGGTCACATTACTTATATATAGCTGTAATCTGCCGGGTGCCGGGTCACTTTACTTATATATAGCTGTTCTCTGCCGGGTGCCGGGTCACCTAATTTATATATAGCTGTAATCTGCCAGGTGCCGGGTCACCTTACTTATATATAGCTGTAATCTGCCGGGTGCCGGGTCACCTTACTTATATATAGCTGTAATCTGCCGGGTGCCGGGTCACCTTACTTATATATAGCTGTAATCTGCCGGGTGCCAGGTCACCTTACTTATATATAGCTGTAATCTGCCGGGTGTCGGGTCATCTTACTTATATATAGCTGTAATCTGCCGGGTGAAGGGTCACCTTACTTATATATAGCTGTAATCTGCCGGGTGTCGGGTCACCTTACTTATATATAGCTGTAATCTGCCGGGTGCCGGGTCACCTTACTTATATATAGCTTTAATCTGCCGGGTGCCGGGTCACCTTACATATATATAGCTGTAATCTGCCGGGTGCCGGGTCACCTTACTTATATATAGCTGTAATCTGCCGGGTGCCGGGTCACCTTACTTATATATAGCTGTAATCTGCCGGGTGCCGGGTCACCTTACATATATATAGCTGTAATCTGCCGGGTCACCTTACTTATATATAGCTGTAATCTGCCGGGTGCCGGGTCACCTTACTTATATATAGCTGTAATCTCCCGGGTGCCGGGTCACCTTACTTATATATAGCTGTAATCTGCCGGGTGCAGGGTCACCTTACTTATATATAGCTGTAATCTGCCGGGTGCCGGGTCACCTTACTTATATATAGCTGTAATATGCCGGGTGTCGGGTCTCCTTACTTATATATAGCTGTAATCTGCCGGGTGTCGGGTCTCCTTACTTATATATAGCTGTAATCTGCTGGGTGCCGGGTCAATTTACTTGTTATATAGCTGTAATCTGCCGGGTGTCGGGTCACCTTCCTTATATATAGCTGTAATCTGCCGGGTGCCGGGTCACCTTACTTATATATAGCTGTAATCTGCAGGGTGCCGGGTCACCTTACTTATATATAGCTGTAATCTGCCGGGTGTCGGGTCACCTTACTTATATATAGCTGTAATCTGCCGGGTGCAGGGTCACCTTACTTATATATAGCTGTAATCTGCCGGGTGCCGGGTTACTTTACTTATATATAGCTGTAATCTGCCGGGTGCCGGGTCACTTTACTTATATATAGCTGTAATCTGCCGGGTGCCGGGTCACCTTACTTATATATAGCTGTAATCTGCCGGGTGCCGGGTCACATTACTTATATATAGCTGTAATCTGCCGGGTGCCGAGTCACCTTATTTATATATAGCTGTAATCTGCCGGGTCACCTTACTTATATATAGCTGTAATCTGCCGGGTCACCTTACTTATATATAGCTGTAATCTGCCGGGTGCCGGGTCACCTTACTTATATATAGCTGTAATCTGCCGGGTGCCGGGTCACATTACTTATATATAGCTGTAATCTGCCGGGTGCCGGGTCACTTTACTTATATATAGCTGTTCTCTGCCGGGTGCCGGGTCACCTAATTTATATATAGCTGTAATCTGCCAGGTGCCGGGTCACCTTACTTATATATAGCTGTAATCTGCCGGGTGCCGGGTCACCTTACTTATATATAGCTGTAATCTGCCGGGTGCCGGGTCACCTTACTTATATATAGCTGTAATCTGCCGGGTGCCAGGTCACCTTACTTATATATAGCTGTAATCTGCCGGGTGTCGGGTCATCTTACTTATATATAGCTGTAATCTGCCGGGTGAAGGGTCACCTTACTTATATATAGCTGTAATCTGCCGGGTGTCGGGTCACCTTACTTATATATAGCTGTAATCTGCCGGGTGCCGGGTCACCTTACTTATATATAGCTTTAATCTGCCGGGTGCCGGGTCACCTTACATATATATAGCTGTAATCTGCCGGGTGCCGGGTCACCTTACTTATATATAGCTGTAATCTGCCGGGTGCCGGGTCACCTTACTTATATATAGCTGTAATCTGCCGGGTGCCGGGTCACCTTACATATATATAGCTGTAATCTGCCGGGTCACCTTACTTATATATAGCTGTAATCTGCCGGGTGCCGGGTCACCTTACTTATATATAGCTGTAATCTCCCGGGTGCCGGGTCACCTTACTTATATATAGCTGTAATCTGCCGGGTGCAGGGTCACCTTACTTATATATAGCTGTAATCTGCCGGGTGCCGGGTCAATTTACTTATATATAGCTGTAATCTGCCCGGTGCCGGGTCACCTTACTTATATATAGCTGTAATCTGCCGGGTGCCGGGTCACCTTACTTATATATAGCTGTAATCTGCCGGGTCACCTTACTTATATATAGCTGTTCTCTGCCGGGTGCCGGGTCACCTTACTTATATATAGCTGTAATCTGCCGGGTGCCGGGTCACCTTACTTATATATAGCTGTAATCTGCCAGGTGCCGGGTCACCTTACTTATATATAGCTGTAATCTGCTGGGTGCCGGGTCACCTTACATATATATAGCTGTAATCTGACGGGTGTCTGGTCACCTTACTTATATATAGCTGTAATCTGCTGGGTGCCGGGTCACCTTACTTATATATAGCTGTAATCTGCCGGGTCACCGTATTTATATATAGCTGTAATCTGCCGGGTGCCAGGTCACCTTACTTATATATAGCTGTAATCTGCCGGGTCACCTTACTTATATATAGCTGTAATCTGCCGGGTCACCTTACTTATATATAGCTGTAATCTGCCGGGTGCCGGGTCACCTTACTTATATATAGCTGTAATCTGCCGGGTGCCGGGTCACCTTACTTATATATAGCTGTAATCTGCCGGGTGCCGGGTCACATTACTTATATATAGCTGTAATCTGCCGGGTGCCGGGTCACCTTATATATAGCTGTAATCTGCCGGGTGCCGGGTCACCTTACTTATATAGCTGTAATCTGCCCGGTGCCGGGTCACCTTACTTATATATAGCTGTAATCTGCCGGGTGCCGGGTCACCTTACTTATATATAGCTGTAATCTGCCGGGTCACCTTACTTATATATAGCTGTAATCTGCCGGGTGCCGGGTCACCTTATTTATATATAGCTGTAATCTGCCGGGTGCCGGGTCACCTTACTTATATATAGCTGTAATCTGCCGGGTGCCGGGGCACCTTACTTATATATAGCTGTAATCTGCCGGGTGCCGGGTCACCTTACTTATATATAGCTGTAATCTGCCGGGTGCCGGGGCACCTTACTTATATATAGCTGTAATCTGCCGGGTGCCGGGTCACCTTACTTATATATAGCTGTAATCTGCCGGGTGCCGGGTCACCTTACTTATATATAGCTGTAATCTGCCGGGTGCCGGGTCACCTTACTTATATATAGCTGTAATCTGCCGGGTGCCTTGTCACCTTACTTATATATAGCTGTAATCTGCCGGGTGCCGGGTCACCCTACTTATATATAGCTGTAATCTGCCGGGTGCCGGGTCACCTTACTTATATATAGCTGTAATCTGCCGGGTGTCGGGTCACCTTACTTATATATAGCTGTAATCTGCCGGGTGCCGTGTCACCTTATATATAGCTGTAATCTGCCGGGTGCCGGGTCACCTTACTTATATATAGATGTAATCTGCCCGGTGCCGGGTCACCTTACTTATATATAGCTGTAATCTGCCGGGTGCCGGGTCACCTTACTTATATATAGCTGTAATCTGCCGGGTCACCTTACTTATATATAGCTGTAATCTGCCGGGTGCCGGGTCACCTTACTTATATATAGCTGTAATCTGCTGGGAGCCGGGTCACCTTACTTATATATAGCTGTAATCTGCCGGGTGCCGGGTCACCTTACTTATATATTGCTGTAATCTGACGGGTGCCGGGTCACCTTACTTATATATAGCTGTAATGTGCCGGGTGCCGGGTCACCTTACCTATATATAGCTGTAATCTGCCGGGTGCCGGGTCACCATACTTATATATAGCTGTAATCTGCCGGGTGTCGGGTCACTATACTTATATATAGCTGTAATCTGCCGGGTGCCGGGTCACCTTACTTATATATAGCTGTAATCTGCAGGGTGCCGGGTCACCTTACTTATATATAGCTGTAATCTGCCGGGTGCCGGGTTACCTTACTTATATATAGCTGTAATCTGCCGGGTGCTGGGTCACCTTACTTATATATAGCTGTAATCTGCCGGGTCACCTTACTTATATATAGCTGTAATCTGCCGGGTGCTGGGTCACCTTACTTATATATAGCTGTAATCTGCCGGGTGCCGGGTCACCTTACTTATATATAGCTGTAATCTGCCGGGTGCCGGGTCACCTTACTTATATATAGCTGTAATCTGCCGCGTGCCGGGTCACCTTACTTATATATAGCTGTAATCTGCCGGGTCACCTTACTTATATATAGCTGTAATCTGCCGGGTCACCTTACTTATATGTAGCTGTAATCTGCCGGGTGCCGGGTCACCTTACTTATATATAGCTGTAATCTGCCGGGTGTCGGGTCACCTTACTTATATATAGCTGTAATCTGCCGGGTGTCGGGTCTCCTTACTTATATATAGCTGTAATCTGCCGGTTGTCGGGTCACCTTACTTATATATAGCTGTAATCTGCCTGGTGTCGGGTCACCTTATATATAGCTGTAATCTGCCGGGTGCCGGGTCACCTTACTTATATATAGCTGTAATCTGCCGGGTGCTGGGTCACCTTACTTATATATTGCTGTAATCTGCCAGGTGCCGGGTCACCTTACTTATATATAGCTGTAATCTGCCGGGTGTCGGGTCTCCTTACTTATATATAGCTGTAATCTGCCGGGTGTCGGGTCTCCTTACTTATATATAGCTGTAATCTGCCGGGTGTCGGGTCACCTTACTTATATATAGCTGTAATCTGCCGGGTGTCGGGTCACCTTACTTATATATAGCTGTAATCTGCCGGGTGTTGGGTCTCCTTACTTATATATAGCTGTAATCTGCCGGGTGTCGGGTCTCCTTACTTATATATAGCTGTAATCTGCTGGGTGCCGGGTCACCTTACTTATATATAGCTGTAGTCTGCCGGGTCACCTTACTTATATATAGCTGTAATCTGCCGGGTGCCGGGTCACCTTACTTATATATAGCTGTAATCTGCCGGGTGCCGGGTCACCTTACTTATATATAGCTGTAATCTGCCGGGTGTCGGGTCTCCTTACTTATATATAGCTGTAATCTGCCGGGTGTCGGGTCTCCTTACTTATATATAGCTGTAATCTGCTGGGTGCCGGGTCAATTTACTTGTTATATAGCTGTAATCTGCCGAGTGTCGGGTCACCTTCCTTATATATAGCTGTAATCTGCCGGGTGCCGGGTCACCTTACTTATATATAGCTGTAATCTGCAGGGTGCCAGGTCACCTTACTTATATATAGCTGTAATCTGCCGGGTGTCGGGTCACCTTACTTATATATAGCTGTAATCTGCCGGGTGCAGGGTCACCTTACTTATATATAGCTGTAATCTGCCGGGTGCCGGGTTACTTTACTTATATATAGCTGTAATCTGCCAGGTGCCGGGTCACTTTACTTATATATAGCTGTAATCTGCCGGGTGCCGGGTCACCTTACTTATATATAGCTGTAATCTGCCGGGTGCCGGGTCACCTTACTTATATATAGCTGTAATCTGCCGGGTGCCGGGTCACATTACTTATATATAGCTGTAATCTGCCGGGTGCCGAGTCACCTTATTTATATATAGCTGTAATCTGCCGGGTCACCTTACTTATATATAGCTGTAATCTGCCGGGTGCCGGGTCACCTTACTTATATATAGCTGTAATCTGCCGGGTGCCGGGTCACCTTACTTATATATAGCTGTAATCTGCCGGGTGCCGGGTCACTTTACTTATATATAGCTGTTCTCTGCCGGGTGCCGGGTCACCTTACTTATATATAGCTGTAATCTGCCAGGTGCCGGGTCACCTTACTTATATATAGCTGTAATCTGCCGGGTGCCGGGTCACCTTACTTATATATAGCTGTAATCTGCCGGGTGCCGGGTCACCTTACTTATATATAGCTGTAATCTGCCGGGTGCCGGGTCACCTTACTTATATATAGCTGTAATCTGCCGGGTGTCGGGTCACCTTACTTATATATAGTTGTAATCTGCCGGGTGAAGGGTCACCTTACTTATATATAGCTGTAATCTGCCGGGTGTCGGGTCACCTTACTTATATATAGCTGTAATCTGCCGGGTGAAGGGTCACCTTACTTATATATAGCTGTAATCTGCCGGGTGTCGGGTCACCTTACTTATATATAGATGTAATCTGCCGGGTGCCGGGTCACCTTACTTATATATAGCTTTAATCTGCCGGGTGCCGGGTCACCTTACTTATATATAGCTGTAATCTGCCGGGTGCCTGGTCACCTTACTTATATATAGCTGTAATCTGCCGGGTGCCGGGTCACCTTACTTATATATAGCTGTAATCTGCCGGGTGCCGGGTCACCTTACTTATATATAGCTGTAATCTGCCGGGTCACCTTACTTATATATAGCTGTAATCTGCCGGGTGCCGGGTCACCTTACTTATATATAGCTGTAATCTGCCGGGTGCTGGGTCACCTTACTTATATATAGCTGTAATCTGCCGGGTGCCGGGTCACCTTACTTATATATAGCTGTAATCTGCCGGGTGCAGGGTCACCTTACTTATATATAGCTGTAATCTGCCGGGTGCCGGGTCAACTTACTTATATATAGCTGTAATCTGCTGGGTGCCGGGTCACCTTACATATATATAGCTGTAATCTGACGGGTGTCTGGTCACCTTACTTATATATAGCTGTAATCTGCTGGGTGCCGGGTCACCTTACTTATATATAGCTGTAATCTGCCGGGTCACCTTACTTATATATAGCTGTAATCTGCCGGGTGTCGGGTCACCGTACTTATATATAGCTGTAATCTGCCGGGTGCCGGGTCACCTTACTTATATATAGCTGTAATCTGCCGGGTCACCTTACTTATATATAGCTGTAATCTGCCGTGTCACCTTACTTATATATAGCTGTAATCTGCCGGGTCACCTTACTTATATATAGCTGTAATCTGCCGGGTGCCGGGTCACCTTACTTATATATAGCTGTAATCTGCCGGGTGCCGGGTCACATTACTTATATATAGCTGTAATCTGCCGGGTGCCGGGTCACCTTATATATAGCTGTAATCTGCCGGGTGCCGGGTCACCTTACTTATATAGCTGTAATCTGCCCGGTGCCGGGTCACCTTACTTATATATAGCTGTAATCTGCCGGGTGCCGGGTCACCTTACTTATATATAGCTGTAATCTGCCGGGTCACCTTACTTATATATAGCTGTAATCTGCCGGGTGCCGGGTCACCTTACTTATATATAGCTGTAATCTGCCGGGAGCCGGGTCACCTTACTTATATATAGCTGTAATCTGCCGGGTGCCGGGGCACCTTACTTATATATAGCTGTAATCTGCCGGGTGCCGGGTCACCTTACTTATATATAGCTGTAATCTGCCGGGTGCCGGGGCACCTTACTTATATATAGCTGTAATCTGCCGGGTGCCGGGTCACCTTACTTATATATAGCTGTAATCTGCCGGGTGCCGGGTCACCTTACTTATATATAGCTGTAAACTGCCGGGTGCCGGGTCACCTTACTTATATATAGCTGTAATCTGCCGGGTGCCTTGTCACCTTACTTATATATAGCTGTAATCTGCCGGGTGCCGGGTCACCTTACTTATATATAGCTGTAATCTGCCGGGTGCCGGGTCACCTTACTTATATATAGCTGTAATCTGCCGGGTGTCGGGTCACCTTACTTATATATAGCTGTAATCTGCCGGGTGCCGTGTCACCTTATAAATAGCTGTAATCTGCCGGGTGCCGGGTCACCTTACTTATATATAGATGTAATCTGCCCGGTGCCGGGTCACCTTACTTATATATAGCTGTAATCTGCCGGGTGCCAGGTCACCTTACTTATATATAGCTGTAATCTGCCGGGTCACCTTACTTATATATAGCTGTAATCTGCCGGGTGCCGGGTCACCTTACTTATATATAGCTGTAATCTGCCGGGAGCCGGGTCACCTTACTTATATATAGCTGTAATCTGCCGGGTGCCGGGTCACCTTACTTATATATTGCTGTAATCTGCCGGGTGCCGGGTCACCTTACTTATATATAGCTGTAATCTGACGGGTGTCGGGTCACCTTACTTATATATAGCTGTAATGTGCCGGGTGCCGGGTCACCTTACTTATATATAGCTGTAATCTGCAGGGTGCCGGGTCACCTTACTTATATATAGCTGTAATCTGCCGGGTGCCGGGTTACCTTACTTATATATAGCTGTAATCTGCCGGGTGCTGGGTCACCTTACTTATATATAGCTGTAATCTGCCGGGTCACCTTACTTATATATAGCTGTAATCTGCCGGGTGCTGGGTCACCTTACTTATATATAGCTGTAATCTGCCGGGTGCCGGGTCACCTTACTTATATATAGCTGTAATCTGCCGGGTGCCGGGTCACCTTACTTATATATAGCTGTAATCTGCCGGGTGCCGGGTCACCTTACTTATATATAGCTGTAATCTGCCGGGTCACCTTACTTATATATAGCTGTAATCTGCCGGGTGCCGGGTCACCTTACTTATATGTAGCTGTAATCTGCCGGGTGCCGGGTCACCTTACTTATATATAGCTGTAATTGCCGGGTGCCGGGTCACCTTACTTATATATAGCTGTAATCTGCCGCGTGCCGGGTCACCTTACTTATATATAGCTGTAATCTGCCGGGTCACCTTACTTATATATAGCTGTAATCTGCCGGGGTCACCTTACTTATATGTAGCTGTAATCTGCCGGGTGCCGGGTCACCTTACTTATATATAGCTGTAATCTGCCGGGTGTCGGGTCACCTTACTTATATATAGCTGTAATCTGCCGGGTGTCGGGTCTCCTTATTTATATATAGCTGTAATCTGCCGGTTGTCGGGTCACCTTACTTATATATAGCTGTAATCTGCCTGGTGTCGGGTCACCTTATATATAGCTGTAATCTGCCGGGTGCCGGGTCACCTTACTTATATATAGCTGTAATCTGCCGGGTGCTGGGTCACCTTACTTATATATTGCTGTAATCTGCCAGGTGCCGGGTCACCTTACTTATATATAGCTGTAATCTGCCGGGTGTCGGGTCTCCTTACTTATATATAGCTGTAATCTGCCGGGTGTCGGGTCTCCTTACTTATATATAGCTGTAATCTGCCGGGTGTCGGGTCACCTTACTTATATATAGCTGTAATCTGCCGGGTGTCGGGTCACCTTACTTATATATAGCTGTAATCTGCCGGGTGTTGGGTCTCCTTACTTATATATAGCTGTAATCTGCCGGGTGTCGGGTCTCCTTACTTATATATAGCTGTAATCTGCTGGGTGCCGGGTCACCTTACTTATATATAGCTGTAGTCTGCCGGGTCACCTTACTTATATATAGCTGTAATCTGCCGGGTGCCGGGTCACCTTACTTATATATAGCTGTAATCTGCCGGGTGCCGGGTCACCTTACTTATATATAGCTGTAATCTGCCGGGTGTCGGGTCTCCTTACTTATATATAGCTGTAATCTGCCGGGTGTCGGGTCTCCTTACTTATATATAGCTGTAATCTGCTGGGTGCCGGGTCAATTTACTTGTTATATAGCTGTAATCTGCCGAGTGTCGGGTCACCTTCCTTATATATAGCTGTAATCTGCCGGGTGCCGGGTCACCTTACTTATATATAGCTGTAATCTGCAGGGTGCCAGGTCACCTTACTTATATATAGCTGTAATCTGCCGGGTGTCGGGTCACCTTACTTATATATAGCTGTAATCTGCCGGGTGCAGGGTCACCTTACTTATATATAGCTGTAATCTGCCGGGTGCCGGGTTACTTTACTTATATATAGCTGTAATCTGCCAGGTGCCGGGTCACTTTACTTATATATAGCTGTAATCTGCCGGGTGCCGGGTCACCTTACTTATATATAGCTGTAATCTGCCGGGTGCCGGGTCACCTTACTTATATATAGCTGTAATCTGCCGGGTGCCGGGTCACATTACTTATATATAGCTGTAATCTGCCGGGTGCCGAGTCACCTTATTTATATATAGCTGTAATCTGCCGGGTCACCTTACTTATATATAGCTGTAATCTGCCGGGTGCCGGGTCACCTTACTTATATATAGCTGTAATCTGCCGGGTGCCGGGTCACCTTACTTATATATAGCTGTAATCTGCCGGGTGCCGGGTCACTTTACTTATATATAGCTGTTCTCTGCCGGGTGCCGGTTCACCTTACTTATATATAGCTGTAATCTGCCAGGTGCCGGGTCACCTTACTTATATATAGCTGTAATCTGCCGGGTGCCGGGTCACCTTACTTATATATAGCTGTAATCTGCCGGGTGCCGGGTCACCTTACTTATATATAGCTGTAATCTGCCGGGTGCCGGGTCACCTTACTTATATATAGCTGTAATCTGCCGGGTGTCGGGTCACCTTACTTATATATAGTTGTAATCTGCCGGGTGAAGGGTCACCTTACTTATATATAGCTGTAATCTGCCGGGTGTCGGGTCACCTTACTTATATATAGCTGTAATCTGCCGGGTGAAGGGTCACCTTACTTATATATAGCTGTAATCTGCCGGGTGTCGGGTCACCTTACTTATATATAGATGTAATCTGCCGGGTGCCGGGTCACCTTACTTATATATAGCTTTAATCTGCCGGGTGCCGGGTCACCTTACTTATATATAGCTGTAATCTGCCGGGTGCCTGGTCACCTTACTTATATATAGCTGTAATCTGCCGGGTGCCGGGTCACCTTACTTATATATAGCTGTAATCTGCCGGGTGCCGGGTCACCTTACTTATATATAGCTGTAATCTGCCGGGTCACCTTACTTATATATAGCTGTAATCTGCCGGGTGCCGGGTCACCTTACTTATATATAGCTGTAATCTGCCGGGTGCTGGGTCACCTTACTTATATATAGCTGTAATCTGCCGGGTGCCGGGTCACCTTACTTATATATAGCTGTAATCTGCCGGGTGCAGGGTCACCTTACTTATATATAGCTGTAATCTGCCGGGTGCCGGGTCAACTTACTTATATATAGCTGTAATCTGCTGGGTGCCGGGTCACCTTACATATATATAGCTGTAATCTGACGGGTGTCTGGTCACCTTACTTATATATAGCTGTAATCTGCTGGGTGCCGGGTCACCTTACTTATATATAGCTGTAATCTGCCGGGTCACCTTACTTATATATAGCTGTAATCTGCCGGGTGTCGGGTCACCGTACTTATATATAGCTGTAATCTGCCGGGTGCCGGGTCACCTTACTTATATATAGCTGTAATCTGCCGGGTCACCTTACTTATATATAGCTGTAATCTGCCGTGTCACCTTACTTATATATAGCTGTAATCTGCCGGGTCACCTTACTTATATATAGCTGTAATCTGCCGGGTGCCGGGTCACCTTACTTATATATAGCTGTAATCTGCCGGGTGCCGGGTCACATTACTTATATATAGCTGTAATCTGCCGGGTGCCGGGTCACCTTATATATAGCTGTAATCTGCCGGGTGCCGGGTCACCTTACTTATATAGCTGTAATCTGCCCGGTGCCGGGTCACCTTACTTATATATAGCTGTAATCTGCCGGGTGCCGGGTCACCTTACTTATATATAGCTGTAATCTGCCGGGTCACCTTACTTATATATAGCTGTAATCTGCCGGGTGCCGGGTCACCTTACTTATATATAGCTGTAATCTGCCGGGAGCCGGGTCACCTTACTTATATATAGCTGTAATCTGCCGGGTGCCGGGGCACCTTACTTATATATAGCTGTAATCTGCCGGGTGCCGGGTCACCTTACTTATATATAGCTGTAATCTGCCGGGTGCCGGGGCACCTTACTTATATATAGCTGTAATCTGCCGGGTGCCGGGTCACCTTACTTATATATAGCTGTAATCTGCCGGGTGCCGGGTCACCTTACTTATATATAGCTGTAAACTGCCGGGTGCCGGGTCACCTTACTTATATATAGCTGTAATCTGCCGGGTGCCTTGTCACCTTACTTATATATAGCTGTAATCTGCCGGGTGCCGGGTCACCTTACTTATATATAGCTGTAATCTGCCGGGTGCCGGGTCACCTTACTTATATATAGCTGTAATCTGCCGGGTGTCGGGTCACCTTACTTATATATAGCTGTAATCTGCCGGGTGCCGTGTCACCTTATAAATAGCTGTAATCTGCCGGGTGCCGGGTCACCTTACTTATATATAGATGTAATCTGCCCGGTGCCGGGTCACCTTACTTATATATAGCTGTAATCTGCCGGGTGCCAGGTCACCTTACTTATATATAGCTGTAATCTGCCGGGTCACCTTACTTATATATAGCTGTAATCTGCCGGGTGCCGGGTCACCTTACTTATATATAGCTGTAATCTGCCGGGAGCCGGGTCACCTTACTTATATATAGCTGTAATCTGCCGGGTGCCGGGTCACCTTACTTATATATTGCTGTAATCTGACGGGTGCCGGGTCACCTTACTTATATATAGCTGTAATCTGACGGGTGTCGGGTCACCTTACTTATATATAGCTGTAATGTGCCGGGTGCCGGGTCACCTTACTTATATATAGCTGTAATCTGCAGGGTGCCGGGTCACCTTACTTATATATAGCTGTAATCTGCCGGGTGCCGGGTTACCTTACTTATATATAGCTGTAATCTGCCG